>CM069859.1:207193239-207248239 GCA_036172795.1 Pelodytes ibericus
CTGACAGGTGTGTGTGGAATTTGCAACTTGTGGCGAAATTTAGGATAACGGATAATTTTGGATAACGGATTTTCGGATAAGAGTTTCTCAACCTGTACCATTAGCATTTTTAAATAAAAAATATATAATTTATAACATAGCTGTCAAAGAACTATGGATAGATGGAGAGAGAGAGAGAGACAAAAAATAGAACAAAAACCAAATGCTCCTTTTAAAAATTCAGCTACAAATTACAATTGGTCAAAGTCATGTTTGGTTATTTAAAGTTATAAAAAAATGTAATCTGACCACTGCACCACCTCTGCCTAAAATTAAAACAAGTGCTATTACTAAGAGCTATGTGATAGGCCTGCTTCCCTCGGTTACTTGTCAATTCTGATAAATGTGTTTAAAATGGTATTGCCGGTTTCCTATATGATGGACTCACTAGTTCAAAACCAAATATTACAATTTATACATCAAATATCTCTCTCTACATACAGAGACAGAGGTGATTGCTGACAGAGAGATACAAGAAAATATTTAAATAATGCCCGGGCCCATAGTTTCATAAATGTAGGAATTTGTGGGCGCACTTCAAGTTGTTAATAAAATCACAAAATTCAGATTAAAACTTTTTTAATACAAACATATGGATTAGATACAATTTTCACCAATAGCAATTGTTAGAAAAGTTAAAATATAAAAAAAATGGTAAAAAGTAAAGGAGGGACATATGTAGGTTACATATGTTATTTAAGGACAATGTAATCGAAACAATCTTTGCAAGTCACAAAACAAAGAGCATCAATACACGTTTGGCATTTGGGTGAGATTCATTCCACTAGATGTCCCCACTGAAGCCTATATGCCAAGACTAATTCACCGACTGCGGAATCATAAGCATGGTACATAAATAGACATGAATAATAATACATATGTTAAATGTAAATATGGGCGACAGAGAATTTAATGCAGATACAATTTCGATACACTTTCTTCTAAAAACGTCATATTCCGGTTACCAGAAGCAAACAAGGTTTAATTCAGATGTGGTAAGTCACTATTAAAGGGGCGATCTATAACAGACTCCACTAGAGTTTGAGAATGATCACGGATCATACTCTTCCATTTATTGAAGGTTTACCTATGTAATGGATTATGGATAAGGTATCGGTTAAGGAATCACTACACTTGATTTTTCACTTGTGTGAAACGTTAGTTAGTTGTCTCTAGTGTGAGGATAAACTGGCACGTACTTTTGACAGTTCATGCCAGTTTATACTTTGACTGGCAGCTGCCATGCTTCCATGGGAAGCAGGCAGCCCGGTCTGGTCAGAGACTGGCTGTGTCTGCCAGTGCAGAGGAAGACCCTTGTTTTTGCATGGGATCAGCAGAGGGGAGCTCGAATAGGGCACCTCTGCTGGTCTCATATACACAAGGAACAAAAGGCACAAGCATTATCCTGCTCTATTGTACTATCTAACTTGTCCAATGTCAGTCGCATGCTTTGAATAAGAGGCACCCAGGTGACTCCCCCGCACCTTTGGTTATGCCTCCCAGTGGACATGACTTAGGGGTAGTAAATGGCAGTGGGAAAAGGGCAGACAACCATGGGTGCACACAACTTCCCAGCATCAGTAGGGCGTGTGAGGGTGTCACAGGTGCACCCAATGAACCCCCAAACCAGCAGGCACCAAGGGTTATTTTTTCCCCCTCCTGATCTGGTTAGTACAACCAAGATAAGGGGGGGGGAGAACAGAGCTACTCCAGATGCCTCTAGGTCGTACGATACGCAAACATGATTTGATGCCTAGAGTGTCCCTTTTGTTAATATGTTCTAATGAATTGTGGCTTGAATCTGAACAATTTTGGTCACTACTTTGAGGACATCAGAAGTATTTAGGTAAAAAAAAAAAAAAAATCTTTATATTAACTTTCCAGACTTAATGTACCCTTGAGCAAGAAAATGTAACTTATTTCAACCCTATATTCTGGAACATACTAGAAAAGTACACTGTTGTTGTTACATAACCAAATAAACATGTTGTAGGTAATTTAAACCATCTACAAAAGCTTCACGTACTGTACACTTAAAAAAAAAAAAAAAAAAAAAAAAGTATAGTATAGTTAGGATGAAAAAGGTTTTGGGGGTACTTAAAAGAAATAATTTTTGTGTTAACATAGTCTGGTAAAAAAAAAAATAAAAAAAAAATAAAAGGAGCATCCACAATGTCAATTTTTTCCCCCGAAATTCTGGTGTATCTGCTATAGCACTCTAGTTTGAGACACCTTTTACAGATAAGAAAGAACCTCTGGAAACCCCCCACTGGTAACCCATCAAACTGGAACCAGCTGGTTGGGGGTTTGCTAATAAACATGCTTTCAAAAGATGTAGCAGGAATTTTTGCACATAGTACAGCCAAGTAAGAATATGATTTGTTACAAGGGGACTAAGCCCTCCACAACATCTTATAATCAGATTTAAAATAATATCCATTGGCAATACCATTTTAATTTAACCTATCCAACGTACGATTAGCTGGTTATTATCATATGATGATATCCGCACACAACTCTCAGAATTGCATCACACCCTCCTCAGAGATGCTTACACTTTAAACATAAAACACAAGTCTGGAATTTGCTTATATTTGTTCCAGAATTTCACTGTAAGGAGAAAATGATGCAGTATGTGTTCTAATAATAAATCTTCTGGGATGAACTACAAAGATCAAACATTAATAGCAGAATAGCTGGTAAAATTCTCTAACTTCCAAATCCACTTTTAATTTCTGATTTTCAATATTCCCTTTTCCCCCATTGGGCAGATGACCAAAAACTTCTTATCTAGAGAAATATTTCATGCATGAAACTTTGGACTACATTCCCGGCAGCATACCAATATACACCGATCAGCCATACCATTATGACCACCTGCCTAGCATTGTGTTGGTCCCATTTTGATGCCAAAACAGCCCTGACCCGTCGAGGGATGGACTCCACTAGACCTCTGAAGGTGTGCTGTGGTATCTGGCAGCAAGACGTTAGCAGCAGATCCTTTAAGTCCTGTAAGTTATGAGGTGACGCCCTATGGATCGGACTGGTTTGTCCAGCACACCGCACAGATAAAATAAAATGAGCCCAAACTGAATTTAGAGATCGATAATATTTCAGCGTGATAAATCACAGAGAGCATGCAAAATTTTTAAAAAAATACAATCTCACAGGGGTAACAAATGGGTGCCAGATCTTCAAATACCTGTTAATAAAACACAGCACAGTCTAGTGTGGTATATCAAAGCATACACCAACAAACACTGTAATAAATGAATATAACATTTTCGACTGACAAGCCAAGCTCCTGTAACGTCTAACAATTTGTAATGGCTACAAAACCAAATCTACCATCTACTGCCGATAAGATCGATATGCATATTTATAAAAACAAACCTATTGGTAATTGCATGAATATAAGCTAAAAAAAAAGATCCTTGTTAAAATATTTAGGGAAGGCAGCTTCTGTGTGATTAAAAAGTAAAAATTGGAAAGAGGCTTCTGTGGAGCATCGTGCAGAAGGGATTTAGATTTCTTTTGGAGGACAAATGCCAACCTCCAAGCTGTGCCGATTGGTGAGCACATATTGTGATGAAGAATGCATTACCAGTAGGGCAAGAGATGGTCATCTCCATACCATTGATTGGCTGTTTAGCGTACGATTGATGCAAGTACACACAACAATCATAGAGAGCGACGGTTGTAAGATCAGCTCTCTCTGCTGTCACAGAGCTTTTTTATAAAAAAAGGGTTTCCTAACTCTTTAATGCCTATGTGAAAAGTCCATATCAATTGCAATGGAACGGCATCAGCTTGTGAGGGCCATTCATTTCTGAGTTGGGTTGCACAATTGTTTTATAATGAGCTGGTATCGGCGACCAATCAGAGCTTGGGATTTCCTCAGCTAGTCTGAGCTCTCCTAGCATTCCACTGTCCACTGAGCAACAGGACATAAATGATGCAATATGCCCCCTACGCACAAAGAAAACTGACAGGAAATACAGTTTAGTTGAAAATATGTTTACTAAATGTAATTAGCAAAAACAGTGTACTTAAAAATGATCAACACTAAAGTACTACAATAATGGTGCAAAGGAAATATCTGAGCACAGGTCTACCTTATAGAGACTGTCTAGTGCACACAATGCCTCCTCCAAATGTTAATATTAAAGTACTTCCTAATGCATATATTATATTTTGCGTTGCTTAAAATATTAAAAAGGTTATTTTTTTTTTTTTCAACAGCAACCAATAAGAATCACGACCAATCATTTTAATGGGATTTCCTGTTTTAGTGATGTCTTGCAGTGTTACATTGGCAGGGACACCACACTACAAGACCTTCAGTAGTATCAAATACAAAAAGAGTGAGACAATGTAGGCAGAGCTGCAGGAGCTGGGAACAATACAACAGCATATGCGCAGTTCAGAGAGTCTATGTGTGGCAATAATCACTGCGATCAAGTTGTTTGGACTAGCAGGTAAATAAAAAAAAATGAAAATGGAAGCATATTTAACAATACTGAAAATGACAAATAAATCTTGTTTGTACTATAAATGTATAGAACAAGAAATTATTGAAAATGGTCTATTCATTGCGTTAGCAGAATTGCAAACAAAGCCACAAGAGAAAAATGAATTTGAAACGTGTCTGTGGTGTTTATGACATCACATGTGGCTTCACATGCAAATTATTTGTAATGGGAATCGTAGAAATTGCATATCCAGAATTGTAAGTTGATGTCATAAAGCGGATACACCCAAATACACCTATTAAATTTACTTAATTGATTGCAATTCTGCTAACAAAGTATAAATTATTTTTCAGCATTTTTTTATTCTTTCCATTTACAGTACCAACTAGATATGGGTGGATTTAGTCCCTTCAAAAGCCACTTGCTTTTACATTACACTTTTTTTTTTTTCTACAAAAATACAAAAACATTGTTACATTTAAGACAAAGTGATACAATTAATCATCTAGCAATCACCGTTCATAATATCCTGAGCACTAATACACAACAGAGAAAAACAGACTTTTACATATACACCGGGGGCCAGAGGGGGCCACCCACATTTTATTCAGTGATTTTAGAGACTTTCTACTAAGATTCTAAAAAAAAAAAAAAATTCACTCAAAAGATTTTCTATCTTTTGGATCCAGGTACGGAACAATTTGTTATTTAAATTTGCCTTTGGGTCCATCCAACCGAGTCCTGTTTTCTGAAATGGTATCGTTTGAAGCTGGCATGTGGAGTAAAAACCAGATGAACTGACTCATCTCCAATTCACACTGCATTTGCAAAAGATCTCCAAGAAAACAATTTAACACTCCCCCCCCCCCCTCCCCCCAATAATTTTAGAAGGAACATACTGGGAATATATTTAGAATGTAAAGTAACTAGACTGTGCTGCCTAATGATTAGCAAATAAATTCACTTGCTAGCGGGTACAGCTGAGATAGCAGGAAGCAACTTCTACTATTGTGCTGAGACAGCAGTACAGAGTAATCTGGAGCCCTGCCATTTGTTTTAACAAACACGTCCCCCTCCCACAGTGTCAAATATAATTACAGATCAGCATTCACAGGATCAGTGTGGGAACGTGCACACAGATTTCATACATACACGTTATACTCCGTTGAAAAATAGTTACCAAACACTAGTTTTGTGAGGTTTGCTTCGATGAATGGCAATTTCTCTAGATTCATTTCAAGGATCTGCCTATATACATTACTTTCCACAGACTCAAACCTGTTTACTTATCACTCATACTAGAAAGGAAGGCAGGCAAAAAAAAAAAAGACAGAATAAGGTTATCCGATAGTGTAGTTTTATCATTTACTATACTAAATTGGGGATATTCTTTAAAATGTGACAATTATGGTCCACTAAGATCCAGTTTATAAGCCATTACCAAAACATTGCGTGGGTGAACCTTAACAACGACATGACGTATACATATAGGTCATGTGCTTATCAGGCCGCCGGAGGTGACCAGACTGTGTTGACAGTATGCTTCCTCAGGAAAAAGCCACTCTGGCGCACATATGATTGCTCCTGGGAGTGAAAGTATGCACCCCACCGGAAGAGCAGCGCCATACCAGAAATAGCGCTGCCATGTTATGGGCACGAGCTTCGGAAGCGGTGTATCACCGATTCCGTTGCTCTGTTGTAGTCGCTAGACTGCCCCTAGCGGCAGTCTAAAACATTACAACTAAATAATATTAATACTAAATAAAAATAGTTGGGGTTGGAGTTAGCATAAGGGTCAGAGTTAGAATTAGGGTTACGTTTAGAATTAGGGTTCAGTTGATCAATGGGTTGGGGTAAAAAAAATGCTACTTTAAGATATTGCCCTATAACATGCAAAAAAGACAACAGAAAAACATGTAATATGGTATATTTCTAAACTAAGGACAAATATTAAAAAATACTTAGACGTGGGTCTTTTTCCCCCTCCTTTACTTTAGTAAATTAATTCATGCAGACCACACAGAAGCCTTTTAATGACATTATTCCTACAGCTATGCCAAAGAGTAACTGTTACCAGTTTAATAACTGGAACGGTGTGTTACATAGAACAAAGCAAACACAGCACACCCAGGGATATCATTACATTCAAAACCAATATACAAATCAACACAAACAAAATATGTGGTCTGGGGGATTTGGAAATGCAAAACAAGCCATCACAGGGATGAATTCAATCCAGGAAGTAAAAAAGCAAAAGGTCATCGCTTGACACAAACCATGTTAACTGGGTTCCTATGTCATTATGTTAACCCCTCCTCTCCCAACCAAACAAGAACAATAAAGGACACTGCATGCCTGGTGCACCATCCCCTCGCTTGTGGCCTGCAATTACCTTTACTATAACTATAAACTATTCACTGAGCAAATCTGTAATGTCATTAGTAGTATGTAAACAAATGTTATCCATGACAGGGTCTCATTATTATGTTTTATTGTTTAAAGGTTTTAATACTAAAGAGTAAAGCAATGCTTTATGCTGACATGCACTACCCACCAGACTAACATTCACAAATAAATACATATTAGTTTTAAAAAAAGAGCCTTGGAAAAAAAAAACCTGGAATAGTCTTGGGGGTGTGGACTTCTTTCCCCCAATTATTTCTTGGTGGGGAAAAAAATATTCTTTTTGAATGATAATTAATATGTTTATGACATGGCATTCAAACTATATAACATGAAACCTTCATGAAAGACGGCGCTGCTGACTTCACTAAGTGAGTATCCCTCCGAAATGCCTGTGTCTAAATTAGGTAGAAAAAAAAAAGGTGCGTTTCGGGTGATTACGGATAATGGATTTATGCATAAAGGGATGCGTAAACCTATATAAGCAGAATTAAGGACTTTATAGAAAAGCACAAGGTATTTATTTATTACAAGACATATTTTACTTTGTGATTTGCAAACTATGCAACGTTGCCTAAGCCTTTTAATAAGGTCATCTGGCCCCTTCTATGGAATGTAGTACCTTGCTTTGCGGATGTTGTAAAGTGCAAAGTTTCATGGCGGGTGGGCAGAGGGTTTCGTGCCCTCCAGGGCAACGAATTGGGTTGTAGTTTTTTTTTTTTTTTTGTCTAATCCATTCTATTGAGCTTTATTGGCTGACCTGTAGCTGGGATCAAATGGTCCAATTCTGTGTAGACCATAACATAATCAAAAAATGAACAGTGCAATATAATATCATAGACCTATTAATATAGACCACTGGAAACCAATACTATACATCAGGG
This sequence comes from Pelodytes ibericus, assembly GCA_036172795.1. Classification (NCBI taxonomy): domain Eukaryota; kingdom Metazoa; phylum Chordata; class Amphibia; order Anura; family Pelodytidae; genus Pelodytes; species Pelodytes ibericus. Next base: position 207,201,038 of record CM069859.1, read on the forward strand.
CTTGACAAATGTATCTGAGGTTTAGGAGCCAGCTAAAATATCTAGGAGCCAGACAACCGCACATAAACACACGCAGTCACAGACAGACACACATAGTCAATCAGTCACATATATACACACACAGACACATAGTCCATCACATATACATACAGAATAAAGGATAATTTATTCTAATTTGGAGTACCAGGGTGAAAATCCTCTCCGTGCACCCTACACTTCTGAGTGCGAAACCCGCTACACCTTGTTTTAATACATATACATACACACAAACACATCCACATACAAGGCAGCAGGTTTTTTGTTTTGTTTTTTAAGTCAGACACATATATACACACACACATACACATCCAGTCAGACACATATATACACACACACACACACATGCAGTCAGGCACATATATACACAAACACACACACACACACATCCAGTCAGGCACATATATACACACACAGACACATCCAGTCAGGAACATATATACACACAAACAAATCCAGTCAGGCACATATATACACACAAACAAATCCAGTCAGGCACATATATACACACAAACAAATCCAGTCAGGCACATATATACACACAAACACATCCAGTCAGGCACATATATACACACAAACACATCCAGTCAGGCACATTTATACACACAAACACATCCAGTCAGACACATATACACACACACAAACACATCCAGTCAGACACATATATACACACACACACACACACACACACACACAAACACATCCAGTCAGACACATATATACACACACACACACACACACACACATCCAGTCAGACACATAAACACACACACACACATCCAGTCAGACACATATACACACACACACATCCAGTCAGACACATATACACACACACACATCCAGTCAGACACATATATACACACACACACATCCAGTCAGACACATATATACACACACAAACAAACACATCCAGTCAGACACATATATACACACACAAACACATCCAGTCAGACACATACATACACACACAAACACAGCCAGTCAGACACATACATACACACACAAACACATCCAGTCAGACACATACATACACACACAAACACATCCAGTCAGACACAAACATACACACACACACACACAAACACATCCAGTCAGACACATACATACACACACAAACACATCCAGTCAGACACATACATACACACACAAACACATCCAGTCAGACACATACATACACACACAAACACATCCAGTCAGACACATACATACACACACAAACACATCCAGTCAGATACATACAAACACACACAAACACATCCAGTCAGACACATATACACACAAACACATCTAGACACATAAATACACACACACACAAACACATCCAGACACATATATACACACACAAACACATCTAGACACATATATATACACACACAAACACATCCAGTCACACACATATATGAAAACACATACAAGGCAGCAGGGTTATTTTTTTAAAGGAAAAAAAAGCTCACATATCAATGTCCCCTCTCCCTGCTATAACACATCAATGCAGGGGGGGGGGGGGGGGGGGCGCGTTCCAGCCTCAATGCAGGGGCCGCGAATTCCAGCCAGTGGGAGAGAGCAGCTTTGCTTTCCTGCCGAGCTCCCCGGTGATCAGAACTATATCGGTGCGCGAGGGGGCGGAGCAGGAAGTCTGTGCAGCCGGTGCACTCACTCTGCTCCCTCGCGCACCGCTAGATAAAAGAGAAGAGACAAACCTATGCTACTGCCAAGGCACCATGCGGGGCTCACGATACCCGGGCGCCAGGTCTGATTTCCTGGTCGCCATGGCGACCTGGCGCCCAGGGTTTGTCGAGCCCTGCTATACATAATATATTCATATATGTTTATTTATTTGCTAAATAAGATACTTTTAAAGTCACTCTTTACAGATACCAATTGAGACATCCTAATACGCAAGAAAATGGAAGTGTCTTTATAAGAATTAATGGGGCAGCTATATATATATATATATATAATCCCATTTAATATGAAAATAGTTTCAGAGCACCTTTTGTCAATGGTGCATTCCACAGAAACCAAGACAGCGTTTTTCAGATGTTTTGTATACAGCTACAAGATGTAAAACTACTGTAGTTGCTGTGTAGATATGGGGGGAAAACATTCCAGCAAAAAAGTAACAATACAAAAAAACATTACATTACTATTGAAAAGCAACAATTTTTAAATTTCCTAGATTTCTAAAACTCAAGCAGTATCAAGACGTAGAAGGCGTGCGAGAGACCGGCACTAGTTTGATACAAAGAGAGTCTCCTAAAACGTCTACAGAAATTTGTCAAGCCCTGTATTAGAACCTGGTATGTGACCGAGGAAAAACAATGACGCTTTTAATAGAAACAAAAATAAATAATCAGTCTGCACTTCATTTGGAAACATCTTACACAACATGTTTCTACACATAAAACAAATCCCTTCAAAGGCAGTCTTTTAAATAGTGTGTGGAAAGCTAAAACATAGTTAAATTATACAAAAACAAGTTGAACTGAAACTGAAAGGCAGAATGACCTTCTATAGAAACAAAACGCACTCACAGAACACGTTATATTTAAAACTCCTTTGTCAACAAATGGGAAACGGCATGACACAAAAAGATGTGTTTATTTTTTGTTTGTTTTTTTGTTTTTGTTTTCTAAGTGATTTGTTGGTTATTTTATGTACTGAAATTCCAAAGTTCCAGGAAGTTTGTTTTATTTTGGCTCACTGGACTGCAGAGCAATATGTATATATTTTATGAATATGTAAAATTTAAAAAGCATGTTATTTAACCCCATGTGCCATAATGGACATACCGGGTAAATTGCAGAAAGCATGATCTTAGTGACAATTGTAGTACCTGGTACATTCGGAAGGGAATCCCGCATAGGCAGCGTTCAACAGTCACTGTCTATGCTTAGCAGGTGTTGCTATGATGCCTCAATAATCGAGGCATCAAGCAACACCAACATTTGGCCCCCAAGGGCACCTTCACAGAGAAATCATGTGCACCATATTGGATACCTCCAAAATGTAGCTGGCCTGTAGCCAGCAAGAATGACCGAACTGATCTTAGATCACTTCTCTTGCTCTGTTCCTCTCAAGGCAGTCAGCAACATTGGTCTTTTTTTTTTTGCCTACAAACCATTAACGCTAAACCTAGGGTTAGAACTGCAGATAGGTTACGGTTAGATTTACAGTTAGGGTGATGCTTAGGGTTGGGGTAAAAAGGTCCCTGACACAACAAAAAAACGCTCCTTTCGGTTATTGCATTACTGCAATAAAACAACAGAAAAGCATGTAAACATGGGATATATCTAAGCTCAGGATTTATTTATTTTTTTTAAATTTCCATCATATATTTTAGGACTTTCTTTATAGTTAATTATAAGATATGATGAAAATAATATCTAAAGAAAGCCATTTTATGGCAATAAAACCAGTATATAATATGTGTGTGTACATTAAATGAGAACGAGGACCATGACAGCTAAGCACAAACACCACAGAAATTTTAAAACCGCCTCTGTCATGAAGGGTACAAACAGTTCAAAACAGTCCAGTAACTAAGAGGGTAAATTAATGAAAAATTTATTTTGTCAGTTCACTGAAAAAAAAATAAAGTAATTAGAAGCAACAGATAGTTCAAGGCTCTGCCGGGGGCATCAACATTGTTCCTTGTAGACATTAACTGCACTTTGTGATGGGCAATTTATTTATGTTAAATGCATGCCATGGACACTGGTGTAATTGTACTTTCCCTATCCCTCAGCAAAATTATGTGGCACCTTGATTTCTGATCATGTATATACTTGGCCTTGATTTCTGATCATGTATATACTTGGCCTTGATTTCTGATCATGTAGATATTTGGCCGCCTTTGTTCTTCCCCCATCCTGTGTTTTTGGCATGGACAGGGTGCTGCTTTGTTTCAGTACTGAAACCTGCATTTGTAGAGGAAGCATTGTCTGCATGAACATGCATGGTTCAGCTAAATCCCGTCATCAGGTTAGTCAGGCAACCCACAAGGTCAGAAGAAGAAAGCGATTGGTCCGGCAGTGACTAAATCCCCAATTACACCACCGCTAGTAACAGAAACAAAGTAAATGTAAGTGCTGAGAATTTACCAAAAAGTATCCATATATACGTCACGGAACACAGCACTACTACTATCCCTGTAGATAGCCAATACAGTCCATAATACAACTAAGTATGATGCTTCTAGTAGTGTCTAATCTGTAATTGTTACAGAATTTACTGTACAAATGCATGCAGGTAGTCCTTCGGAATGTGTGAGGCAGTGCAGAGCTTCATTCAAAAGCTGGTGGCTGCCTCTCCACCTCCGAGATAATGGGAACACCCACTTTTTCAGAGATCAGGAATATATCAGTCCCCAGGAGATTGATATATATAATATTAAGGGTCAGTTTTACTAGGTTGACAAATAAATGCATATCAGTCCTATTGTTCAGCTCTCTGTACACACACAGTCTAAGGAAGCAAATCTGGGTCAGAGTTCTAAATGGAGTCACTGGCAGGAACATTGGTTTTTACACTATGACTGGTTCATTGCTTTAGAATAACTCTCTCTCGCACTCTATATATAAACAATAAGTGTTAATGCTTCTATAAACTTTATCAAGAATGTCTTTAGGAACAAGATAACAGCAGCATACTATACAACTGTCCCTCTACAGTAGGGGGGTCAAACTGAGACCTAGATCTCCCATAACACTGACAACCAAGAGGCTTGTAAGGGGACATTGGAAATGTATTCCTCTAACCGCTTGATACTCCTGCCACATGTTGAAGTGACCCGTGCAAATGCTGTACTTACCCCCTCACAAGACTTAACAAGCTCTTACATAATGTAGGCCCCAGTTAGATAATTGTAGGTACCAGACATGGGTGCAATCTCAAAAATAAATAGAAAATAGACCAATGATGATCTTTGGTCAGGATGACAAAAAAAAATTCCTTAATTGCAGATAAGCAGAACATCTTTGAATAGGGCTTGTATTCTCTCCGGCCAATACAGTAAAGGGAATTCTTGGCCATATTTGCATAATTAATTGTAATAGGATGATCAGAGACACACAGGACAAGTCACCCGTATAGCAAATTGAGGGATGTCCAATCATGTCAGGAAAACAATGGTACAATAAAAACAGTAACACCATGTCTGCACAGTGCTAGGTGCTGTGTGTATTTTTACATAAACCTAAATTTATTAAATTGTATCTATAGTGTGTAAACGAGGATTCCCTAACTTGTTCACCAATCCAAGGGTATCAAAGTTTTTCTATGGTGGGCTCCATGATCAGAAAGGCATTTATTTTTATCTGACCACATTAAAACGTCTATATTTACAATAATCATAAAGAATAGCTGGTTATCTATAGAAAAAAATTGTTTATTTTGCAGTAATACCATGGCAGCCCAAAACATTTCAATGCAAATTTATTCATACAAAATGCCACATCTATTAAGGCTACCGAGTCTATGGGTATTTAAGTCAGGTGGGCCCCACGTTGGATGCCCCAGCTGTAAAACATGAAGACTATTCAATAAACCGTGATCTTCAACGGATCTAGGTTACAAAAATACGCCAACTTATCTACTGTTCCACCTCCGTTATTTATGCCGGATTATTACTTTGTCAGTTCAAAACAGTCCAGTTTAGTGTATAATCCCTTTTGTTTTTTCAGAGAATGTCACAGTTTGGTTTCCAACTAAACCAAAAATATATATATATATATATATATATCTTTGCAAGCTTATCTTAGGAGGCTTCCAATATTCAGAAATGAAATATGGGCTAGATGTGCACTCTTGCACGCCTTAGCTATAAGTATACAAGCTTTCTATTGGCTGCAGTGACTCGAGTACAGCCGATAGAAAGCCTGACCGTGAACCTAGATTTCGAGATATCTCCACTTCATAGATTCCTATCCGTTTTTAAGGTTTTTTCCCCCACAGTGCTTCCACTTTAAGCAACGAAAATCAGTGCCAAGTCTCACTGAAAGTCTCTGAGCCACGGATAGCACAATATTTAACATTGAAAGCCTTGTTCCACCAGCGGTAAATGCTGCCTCTGTACACAGAATTCATATACATGCAACTAGCGGTCAGGCATTCAGCATTGCACACATTGTTTCACAGGCATGAACACACAGAATAAATCAAATATTTACCTATCACAGGTGAGCAGGAGTTTAAAAAAAAAAAAAAAGGGAATTCCTTGCATGAAACCATAGAGACCGGTTTAGAATGGCCTACTATTTGTACTCGGCTGAGAGAGTTTAGCTGTTAATTGTCCTCGCTGAATATTACGCCTTAATTAAACAATGAATGCTAAAAACAGAAAAGTGACTAATACGGTGATAAAAGACGGAACATAATCCTTCAAGTACCAGGCAGACAGCCCTGTGGCACTCAATAGGGCATTAGATTATAGGTTATAAACCATGGGTTGACCAGATCCGAGGAGACTGTGCTGGAGTAGACAATCCCATCACAGTGCACAGGTGGAGTAAAGGGGGTCTGTGTAATAGCTAGCAGGGCTCTCTAACTCATGTATCAGTCTGTTCTTGTTTGATAGTATGCAGTATGGCTCTATGCTCTGTATCTAGACCTAGGGAAATGTTTGACGCTATATATAAATAAATATTAACATAATATGTTGTGACTGGTTTATCTATACAATTGCCAACCCAATGGCAAGAAAAAAGTATATAGATTTGGATTTCCCCCAAGTTAAAGGTTCTTTGTCATCAATGAGTTGGGCATCAGATAGATAGCTAGTGGTAAACAATAGTGATTTGTGGTGCTCAGGTTTTTTTGTGTGAAATTATAACAGATGCTGCCACCACTCCAATGAACCTTCCAAATCCACCAAAAAGAACAAATCGTGACAAAGTGAGCGTTTTTTAAATCAGCACTTATCTGTGTTATATACAGTCAGTAAATTATATGGATGGTAGATGGAGACAGAAAAACAAACAAACAGAAAATAAATGTATGGCAGCGACGATATAGCATGTAAAATTAGCAGGCACGGGACTGTGAATAGAGCCAACAGACACGCCCCTTCCAGGATATGGAGTTCTTCCAGATATGGTGTACCCCGCCTCTCCTGCGTAGTGACATCACACGCGTTTCAGGGAACCATGGCCGGTTGGCGTCTCTGTCTCAGCGCTCCAGGCAACAAATCACTCAATGAACTGGCCAGGAACACAAAAGCGGTTTTGGTGTTTTTGGTTGCTAAGGGGTTAAAGCATCTTAAACATCAATTCTGCTCGAGACTGAAAAAAATAGACCAGGGCTTTGACATGCCATCCCCCAAACCCCTGGAACATGTCATTAGGAACTTAACCTTATTAGACTGAAACCTAGTGACTTCCTCAGTTCCTTTTTATTAAATAAAATTGCATAAAAGCCTCATGTCTGCAGGATTAACCCTTCCCCGTCAGAGATGAAAGCAAATCACTGCAAAGATCTGCCTGGGATATGTACATTGCTAAACCCCTCCACATGACTGGAAAATAGAGAGTTAACCCCTTCATGACAAGTTTTCGGAGATTATTTTTTGCTATGCATGTCTAACTAATTCCTCATTCTCATGGTGCACACATATTAAATTATATATGGCTTTGTTTTGATGCCATATTAATTCTTATAAAGCATATTTTATAATTATTTTTCCAATTGGCCACGCCCCCTTACTTTAATTTATAATGTGCTCGGGACTTTATGTGCCCTTCCCCGCCCATAGGATGTTCCATGATGTCCTAAAATATGTGGCACAAGCTACCTTAGATTGTGTACAGAACAAAACATATCTAAATCCCAGGGATAACAAATAGATGTATTCTCCTATATGCAGTTTCTTCCAATAAAAGCCCTATCCAATGCCCAACACAGATATACAGGATAAAATGAAGTGCTTTCACATAGGGCGAAAAAAATAAACACAACAAGAGTGTAGATTGTTTCCAGAAATCTTTAGTTGTAAAATGGTAAGTAATGTGGGCACACATGGCACAACAAGATAAGGATCTCCACATATATTCATATCATCACCAACTGCAAGACAAACAAAGAAATAACCAATGCACAATATCCCATCATCGACGCAATACACCCCCGGTAATAAACACTTACAGCATCGCACAAGGCTCCTTCACCAAAATCCTCAGTCTATTTGACAACAGCACTGCAAGTCCACCAAATGAATACCCAACGCGTTTCAACATGGACTGGATTCCCCCGAGATCAGCTATCCTGCGGGTGCCACCAGACATCATTGTGAGGGATGTTGCAGGGTGCAGAGATATTTTGGCAGGGGCACACAGGGTCTGTAAAGTTCGGGTCTCTGCCGCCATATCCCAGGCTCCTTAACGAAAGCACCATGTCAGGTGTGAAAGGGTTAAAGATTCTAAACTCACTGTTAGGAATAAAACACACTGTGGTCATGAAATGAGGTGTGACCTTTCCATCTATTTACTGCACTGACCTTTTACTGAAGCAAGTTTAATACCATGTAACCCGATGTTTGGAGCCCCACAAACTGTCTAGACACAAACAGGAAAGGAGCAAGCCCAAAGGGGTAACGTCTGCTGATTTAGCCAGATTTTCTTTAGTCTTTTCTGATCTATAAATATCTACCTGAATAGCTGTATAAAGTTTTACAGTCCCCTCTTTGTGTAGATTGGAGTCCTACCACGTTAATTAGATATTATGTCTGTCTTTTTCTTATAACAGGTTGAGGACGGTGCATTATAGGACACTAATGGCCAAAAGTTGCCCTCCCAACCAGCTCCTGGCTGCTAATTTTGTGTGCCGTTACAAAGTGATCTTGCTGGGTGTATGCTCTCCTGTGTACTAAAAACTAGCTCGTAAATTCTACATCCATTTGTCCATTCCGGAATGATGGACTACATTACAGAGTGTGGCATTCTCACATCTCCAGTTCTAAACAAACACTATACTGAAGGTTTAGTCTACGATCTATAGGTTGTTATTGCAGAACTGTAAGCAAATGCATAGGCTGAGAAAATGTGTGTGTGTCGTTTCTTGGTTGTGACATCATCTTGTCACTCGATATGCAAATCGCACATTTCCCATTTAAAAAAGGTAATTAATAAGGAGACAACATACACATAATTAAAACACTTTTTTTTTTCTTACTTTATGCTTTTGTTTGTATTTTTGTTAACACAATGTATAGGTTATTTTTTTATTCTGTACAATCCAAGCAATGTTTAGATTTTGGTAACTGTTTTTCAGACAGCAGTAGGAGCAAAAAAATAGAGAAAATGACTACAAAAACATGGCCAGTCAATTATGTGGCATCCAAAATACTCCCAATTAATCAAAACTAGACTGCTGTATTTCAATCCAAGTGCTTCTCAACTGGAGCAACTACTTAAGAGGATAAAGAGGATAACAATCTTTTCCAAATAGGTCAGAGGCTTAAAATGTATGATAAAAATCTGGTTAAATGGGGCTTTACTGGTGGACATATTTATTCTGGTTTAATTAACTATAAAAATCGGGATAAAAAAAAAAAACAGCCTGCTCAGGAATAAAAAACAAACAAACACAAAACATGTGGAAAAGAGAATTGCATCGGTTATTTTATATCAGGGCTTGACAAATTTAATTTAGTTTTAGGAGCCAGCTAAAAAATTTAGGAGCCAGACAACGGCTCATCACAATATCATAAACGCATGGAGACAGTCGCATACACCCACCTCACATCCACAGCCAGTTCCAGTTCCATTCACACATACATCCACAGCCAGTTCCATTCACACATACATCCACAGCCAGTTCCATTCACACATACATCCACAGCCAGTTCCATTCACACATACATACACAGCCAGTTCCATTCACACATACATCCACAGCCAGTTCCATGCACACATACATCCACAGCCAGTTCCATGCACACATACATCCACAGCCAGTTCCATTCACACATACATCCACAGCCAGTTCCATTCACACATACATCCACAGCCAGTTCCATTCACTCATACATCCACAGCCAGTTCCATTCACTCATACATCCACAGCCAGTTCCATTCACTCATACATCCACAGCCAGTTCCATTCACTCATACATCCACAGCCAGTTCCATTCACTCATACATACACAGCCAGTTCCATTCACACATACATACACAGCCAGTTCCATTCACACATACATACACAGCCAGTTCCATTCACACATACATACACAGCCAGTTCCATTCACACATACATACACAGCCAGTTCCATTCACACATACATACACAGCCAGTTCCATTCACACATACATACACAGCCAGATACATTCACTCATACATACACAGCCAATTACATTCACTCATACATACACACAGACCAAAGAACAAAAATGTATTTCTTAGGGTGTCCTCCCTCCCTGCTGCTTACCTCATTGCAGGGGAGGGGGACATTTATGCTGGAGCCCGATCTTATTTTGGTTCATGCTAAGTGCCGTGTTGTCACGTGACAATCGGCACTACAACGTGTTGCGCGAGGGGGCGGAGCTTACAGTCTGTGTGATCCGCACAGACTTTCTCCCCTCGCGCTGAAAGTAAAACGGATGGCAGCCGGCAAGGGCTCCCTGTCACAAACAGCACCCGGGCGCCAGGTCTGATTTCCTGGTCGCCATGGCGACCTGGCGCCCGGGGTTTGTCGAGCCCTGTTTTATATGTATTAAGGCCTTTTGGCCTGTAATTGTGGGAGGGGCGTATGACTCACCTTCTCCCTATTTAAGGGACACCCCTTACCTGGCTCCATACCGTTCGAGGTCAGCGCTGCATGAGAATCCACTTCCGGTTCACTTTCGGCGCCATCTTGCTTTTCAAAAAACCCCGCGATTTCGTTTGGTGTAGCTGTGTCCAGGAGCCCTCACAGGTTTTCCGCCCGTCCAGCCACGCACATTACCGGTTTTTTCGCCGCAGATTAAGTCCACAGGACTTCAAAATCGTAAGTCCGTCGCCTGGATCATTTCCCACGGCGTCGCAATTTTTAAACAGCCTTACTTTACGGCCGCACGCTTCACGGCCCAGTCACAGGCATATTAACCCTTTTGCTTCCGGCATTGATCGCGTTATACTCTATGTACTGTTTCTTTTAGTAAGCAGACTTATTTTCGATTTTCTGCAATATCAGTATCTATAGTTGCTGTTCATGTCACTATTGGTATTTATTTCATGCGATTGCAGAATCCTTGCATATGACTGTATATATAGATGGAGTTATGCTTGAACAAACGTTACATTATTATAGATATCTCACGTTAGTGCCTGCGTTATAACCTATGTTTTAATTCATTTAGAATTACGTTTCTATCACTCCATGTACACACGTTCTTACATGGCACGTTATAAATTCTGACTTTTTCTTTGTGTACTCAAACGACATACCAAGTACACGAGAACACGGTCTCAAATCTCGCAAACTTTCGGGTTGAATCACACGTCTTGTTTCAACCACTCATACGTCACGTAGAGACTTATTATATACACCCCCAAAAAACCTGGTTACCAGGGCCATACCACGTAACATGGCCAGTCGCGTCACTACCATTCATTAAACTTTTCCCCTCCAAATGTACCGCTAGATACTCATCACAGCTAGCTAGTCTATATTGGTATCATAGGATCCAATTCTCACACTATCATTTCTGGTTTTCTATCCCTTTAGGTTTTTCCAGGTTTTTCTATTTTCCCGCTTATCTATCGCATACATACTACCAGGTACGTTTAAGCCTGCTCACGCCATACGTAACCTACGGTTCCATCTCCACCTAGGACATAGAGTACTGGCAATTCTAGGGCTTATAGACCCAAATAGGTATTTCCCCTCCAGGCATTCTGCCTATCGTTTAGTGGTCCGCGAGGCCAACACCCCGCCTCAACGTTTCGGAGGTAATGCCCCCCGGGCCACACGTGAGTTAGTCGCCTCGCAAATTATAGAGAGGGCCTCACCTGTCACTCCCTTCCCCTGTTTTCTTTTATTGTCACCGAGAGGCCAACGAACTCCTGCCACTACGTCGGGTGGCCTCAATAACCCCTCGCGCCAACGCATAGATAGAGCCTCTCATAGCCACTTGGCAACTAGTAGGGCCTCACCTGTCACCAAAGAACAAGATTAATTCTTCGCCTCATCCGGCATAATCAGCCTGCCAGTACATCCCCTGGGGGTTTTTTTTTTTTCACGCTAACATATATTTTGTCATCTAGTATGTCTCAAGACGGGGTAGAGGATTTTTCCCTCCCAAGTACTCCGGCTAGAGCAACCACCCCATCACAGGTGGAAGATACGGCCAGTCCAGCATCTTTCAGGTCATGGACTATCCCTCGCATCACTAGCGAACTCAGGAGACGTCAAATCCCATTCCCTGCTACAGCAAGGAAAGCGGAACTTTACAAGTTACTGCACACCTCAACCGATAACAGGGACGCTGGGGAAGGGTCTAGCCAGTCTAACCCAGGAGACATACATGGCATGCTCACGTCCCTCATGGCATCCATGAGCAAGGTCAATTCTAGGCTGGAGAAACTTGAATCGGTCACTACAGCCCTCACTTTGGCTGGGCCGGCCACCACAATCCCTCCAGCAGTGGTGGAATTGCAATCAGTTTCTCCAGCCATCACCCCGGATGACCAAGAGGTTTACCCTGCCCACATGATACCTGAGCACCTCAAAAAAGATATCCTGGAAGGTAAAGATGTCAATCTGGCCTCACTTCTAATTGCCTCCCAGGACATAGTGGAACATAAGACGTACGCTTACGACGATATTTCTGTGGTGGTCAAATCTAGGGATGCACGATTGAATAGGAAGCTAACTATTCCAGAATTTGTATTAGCTTTTGGCATTTATCGTGATGTGATCTGTACGGTATATCCCCACAGACGTGAGGAGTTTGATTTGTATATGCACAGGCTGGTGGACCTGGGCAACAAATACGGTGGGTCAGCTTTCTATGACTACCATAGATCTTTTTCTGCCAAAGTGTCTGGCGCCTTCTCACAGTACGGGACAAGGTCCAACTGGAGCAAGATAGATACCATCATTTTCTGCAGGCACTTTGCAGGTCTAAGAGCACCGGCCTGTGCATACTGCTCCTCCATGGCTCATACTGCAAATTTTTGTCCTACCACTGCGAACGAACCTAGTACCTCGCAGGGCGCTAGTTCCACTGTTTCAACAGAGAGAACACCCAAAGACAAATTGGGTCGACCTATCAAGTTTTTGGGGAAATCCCAAATATGTAATAATTTCAATGTCGGTGCATGTAATTACAGTGGATGTCGGTTATTGCATATATGTTCAAAATGTTTTAGGGCACATGCGAAAACTATGTGTCCGAATAAAATGTACCCTAAACAATACTTAACGGAGATAAATATTTCTGTACTCACAGCATTACTATCACAACATCCATCTAGACATTTGGTCGACTTCATCATCACTGGTCTATCACAAGGATTCCATACTGGTCTCATACACATGCCTTCAGGGATCCTTGAATGCCCCAATTTACAATCTGCGCAACAAAACCCTACAGCGATTAGTACACTTATAGCCAAAGAAGTGGCAGAGGGCTTCCTATTGGGTCCCTTTCAGTCCCCTCCTTTTTCCACATGGCGGACAAATCCCATCGGTATTGTCACGGGGAAATCTTCCCTCAAACAAAGGCTCATCATCGATCTGTCGGCACCTCACACCTCTGCCACACCTAGTCTGAACTCCCTTATCCCCTCTGAGGAATTTTCACTCCAATACTCCACCATAGATCACGCCATTACGGCTATCATGCAGGCAGGGGTCGGTGCATGGCTCAGCAAGACCGACATAACCAATGCCTTCAAATTATTGCCTATCCACCCTACACTATGGCACCTGCATGGCATTAAATGGGCCGGGCACTACTACTTTTTCTCACGCTTAACGTTTGGTTCAAAAAGTAGTCCGGCCATTTTTGATTTATTCGCAGAAACACTATGCTGGTTACTATTAAATGTAGCCAGATGCCCTACAGTCATACACTACCTGGATGATTTCTTACTGATCGAAAAGAATAACTCCCCTCCCAGTAGCCTCATAGACACCATCAGTCTTTTTAAACAAGTAGGCGTTCCAGTTTCCCCCACCAAAACTGAAGGACCAGATACAATCATCACCTTTCTGGGAATCATGCTAGACTCAGCCACTATGCAAGCCAGCCTGCCACACACCAAGATAGAGAACATACTTACCAACATTAACCTCTACATTCATCTCGGTACTTGCAACCGCAAAGAATTGCAGTCCCTACTTGGGTCACTGAATTTTGCCATGCGCATTATACCTCAAGGCCGGGCTTTCATCTCACGGCTCCTATACATGTTCCCACTGTTTAGACATGATGCACACAGGTTGCCCCTGGATACCCAGGCCACGGCAGACCTACTTATGTGGAGAAACTTTTTAACCACCTGGAATGGGAAAAGCATGTTCCTCCCTACATTATCTGACTCCTCACCTACCATCTGGTCAGACGCGGCGTCTACCACAGGTTTTGCAGCAATTTACGGGAATGAATGGCTTTGGGGTAGCTGGCCTCCAGAGGTCCAGGACCTGGAGGGTTTTTCCACCACCTCAGCTCTATTTGAGATCTATCCCATTGTGGCAGCTGCCGTGACATGGGGACATCTATGGGCAGGTTCGTCAGTACGTTGCTACTCAGACAACCAAGCAACCTGCCACATTATCAACAAAGGCCGATCCAAGTCACTAATCATTATGAGGTTCTTGAGGAAACTCACCTGGCTGGCTGCGTGTCATAATTTCTTCTTGTTTTGTGTTCATGTCCCAGGTGTATGTAACACGGCTGCTGACAATTTATCTCGTTTTAATTTACAGGCTTTTCGGCAAATACTTCCGTCAGCCGCGCGCACAGCCACAGCCACTCCACCTTTCCACCAGCTAGTAATGGACTAGACGTTATCATGCAATATAGCAGGACATTGTCACAATTAGCACTGTCCGCCAATACCCGGAGAACCTATGACAGGGCTTTCCTTCTATTTAAAAGATTCCTGTCAGCACACGACATCACCCAACCTTTCATCATGACATCCTTGTTGGGTTTTGCTTCTTTTTGCCACCTCAAACTCAAATTATCATACAACACAATCAAGCTATATCTGACAGGCGTTCAACATCACATGCTTACTTTACAACCAAACAACACAAGTTTCATGTCCTCCTACCAGATCAAGAACATCCTCAGGGGTATTCAGAGATCTGAACCCCCACGTACTGCGCAAAGGCTTCCCATAGACTTCAATATTTTCAAAGATTTATCCAGCCTACTAGATTTAAATCCCTTTGCCAACAACACAAACCTTGTTATAAAAACCGCCATATACGTGGCTTTTTATGGGTTTTTGAGACCAAGAGAATTTACCGCCATCAACACAACCCAATCCACTCACATTCTGCTTCACTCACACTTGACGAAACACATGGATTACTATATCTTGGCTCTGCATCACTCCAAAACCAATCAACATGCACCTCCGGTAGAGGTTAGATACTATCCTACCCACAACGAGTGGTGCCCCGTCACATTACTGGACACATATACCCAGCTTGTCGAAGCATCACCTTCTCAGCCACTTTTCTGTCTACAAGGTTCGGTACTCACTACCACCACATTCATGACCCACGTCAGGTCTCTACTCACTCAACTAGGCCTAAAATCAGCTAACTATTCGGGCCACTCCTTCCGCATAGGAGCGGCCTCCACAGCGTCCAGTGCAAACATTCCAGTTCATGTTATCAAGTCACTAGGGCGCTGGAAGTCTTCTGCATACGCTAGATACATACCTAACCCGGTACAAGAAGTTAGAAATGCCTTTCAAGACATGTCTGGTTAAAATATGTATTCTGCTCGTTTCGTAATAAATTTGATTTTCTACTTTTGCCCTCTTTATTTACAGGCCTACCTCATCGTCGGTTCCGGCACACCACAACCGACTTGCTCTTTTAATACCATCCCTCTCTTACCAGCGTTTGTATCTTCTGTACTATCATGAGCCCTTCACACAAGTATTAAGGCCTTTTGGCCTGTAATTGTGGGAGGGGCGTATGACTCACCTTCTCCCTATTTAAGGGACACCCCTTACCTGGCTCCATACCGTTCGAGGTCAGCGCTGCATCACCCTCCCACCCACTCCTCATTATTAACTCCTTTTCTCTTACATTTCTCTTGGTGGGCCCTCTTTATTTACAGGCCTACCTCATCGTCGGTTCCGGCACACCACAACCGACTTGCTCTTTTAATACCATCCCTCTCTTACCAGCGTTTGTATCTTCTGTACTATCATGAGCCCTTCACACAAATATATATATATGTACAGAACCACTGTATAATAAACCGGGCTTAATATAGGCTGGACATATAAGTATTTTATGACAGCTCGTGCTTTACTGTATCTTCATACATGGTGGGGGGGGGGGGGTGGATCTGTATAAAGATGGCGCATGCGCCAATATTGACTCTACGACCGCATGCGGCAATATATATTCTAAAAGGAGAATTAAACTTATTATTGTTAACAGCTAGAAGCACAAGTGAAAAATAGAGTCTAGTTGTCCTTTAACTGCCAATAAAGTTGGGCGTTGTAGCCGTGTGCGCTGGGCCCTACGTGCGTAGTACAATGCATCGTAGGCAGTAATGCGCGTAAGAAGCGTTGATGTAAATTAGGTGGAACATGAGCACAGAATGAATCCAATCAGACTACTTTCCAACTGCAGTTACAGAGTGAGCGACTGTGCACACAAACCTGAACCATGTAGTATTAATGAATGGGGTCTCTAATCATAGGTTTCATTCAATGACTAGGACATTTCCAAGCTTTATGCCCATCAATGCTTTGGAAAGGGGATATTAAAGTTGTCGGACGTGCGGTTAAGACCACCAACATGTGCACTGCAATATCTCAGAGGCCGACTGACACGTATGATCATGTTGGGTTGGAAGATGTAAAAAGCTTAAATCCGCAGTTGTCCCTGGTTAAGACATGATTTTACCAGACATAATAAAATATCCCTGACAACAGCAGCGACTTAATTTACACTTTGTTAATTAGGTTAAGTAAGCCATGTACCAATTACACGACAGACTGCAATTTATCCACTTTGCCCGATAACAACACTGACTGCTCAAAAGACATTAAAGCACAATAGGAGCATTGTACAAAGCAGGGGAGCACTGCTAGACTCCTAAATGAGAGCCCAGGGTGAAAATAATACTCAAAATGCGTTGGTCTCCGAATAGAGGGACAGATAAGATACAGGGCATGCAGAACATGTCTATACAAAAATCCCACATTCTCCTGTAACAAAGTAAATACAACAATATTTCAGGATAAATACCTAGTGAGAAGAGAGGAAGCAGCCAATCGGGATCCGGCGAGAGAGGCTCATCAGGGGAGGGCTTGGAGGAGACATTCTTATGAGAGGCCCCCCCCCTGACCATACCAACACAAAGTACCTGCGGTTTATTGAGACCAAAATGGTGCTTTGTGGGCATGTCTTATAGTAACCATTTGTGCAATAGGTACTGTCTGCAGATAGCAGTGCAGCTAGGGAGGAGGAGACTGTATGCAAAGAAATAGAAAAGGAAAAAATAATCATAGTGCCAACAATTAACCACACACTTGGTTCAGAATCAGAAAAGAGGGTATTACAAACTCCTTTAGCTGAAAGGGTAGACAGAGCCAAGCTATACCATTCATATATAATAATAACACAAATATTAAAGGGACCCCAACATCTAAACATTTTATACTGTGAATGTAGAGAATAAAAAAAAGATATAACATTTACCAATACATTGAGTGAGCTGAACCCATGCGTACGCATACAAATGTATTTAAATGTGTCTGCATTTACCATTGAAATAAGTTCATTTGCATAGAAAGCCATAGGTGATGTCATAAGCAAGTGACACCCCAGTCCCACTAAAATACATTTTGATTTATGCATTTGATATCCATTCAATTCTGTTTAAACATCAGCAGTGAAGTATTACACCAACAGACATCCATTGCTATTCTACAGGCAGCTGAGAGTATAAGGATGGAACTATCCTGGAGTTCTGTTCCTTCACATCACTGCTACACTACATTAGGAGAACTTGTCAGGCTTCATTGCAGCCATCTGAGTCTCTCTGGGACTGTATGTTCTAGTGACAAAAAGGAAAACGAGCAAGAAAAGGGAGCTTATTAAACTGTTCATTTCTTCACAGCTGACTCCCTGCAAACAATAAGCATTATTGAAAGATAACAAGCATGGGGGCTGTTACAGTGGAGAAGGCTGGTACTAGCAGTACTGCTTCTCATTCATGCAGCACAGTGTACGTTAGACCAAGGTTGACATTTGAACCCATTGCTCACAGTGCAATGTCTGGTATATTGGGAGGACAAGGGTCAGCACGGTTACGTTTAATTAATAGAATTCAAGCGGAGGCCAGGGCTTGACAAATTTAATTTAGTTTTAGGAGCCAACAAAAATATTTAGGAGCCAGACAATAGCACATCACGAAAGCATACATACACAGTGACATTCACATGCACACACCTCACCTACAGAGTCAGATACATACACAGAAAGTCACATACACACACACACACACCCCCAGTCAGTCACGTACACAGGCAGTTACACACACATACACCCACACACACACCCACCCACACCAGTCAGCAAGTTTTTTTTTTTTAAAGAAAAAAATAATTCCTCAATGTGTCCCACACATCACATGCTCAGTCAGTTACATACACATGCAACACATACACAGCCAGTTACATACACACACCTATCACATACACAGCCAATTACATACACACACAACACATATACAGCCAATTACATGTCAGTCAGCAGTTTTTTGTGGGGGGCCACTATAAATACCTTAATGTGACCCTCCCTCCCTTCTGCTTTACCTCATTAGGGGAGGGGGGCATTTCTGCTGCAGCCGGATCCTCATTCATTTTCCGTCTGGCTGCTGGGTGTCACATGATATTTCCGCACTCGGACACTAGAACGACTTGCTCAAGGGGGGAAGGTCTGTGGGGATTATACAGACTGCAAGCTCCAACCCCTCGCGCAACCAGCTCTAGTGTCTGAGTGCCGAGATATCAAGTGACACCCGGCAGTCAGACGGAAGATAAATGAAGATGCGCTAGAAGAAAAACGGATTGCACCAGCAAGGGGGGCATGAGGCTGACGGCATCCGGGCGCCAGGTCTAATTTCCTGGTCGCCATGGGTTTGTCGAGACCTGGCGTAGGCATTTAAAATACAGCTATAGTGCTGAAATTGACTTCTATGGGAAGACTTCATCTTTATTCAGAATAGTTGAGGTCCTTCCAAAATGACCCCAAAATAAGCCGAATTCCAAATTGTATACGTATACGGAGGCAGAGCGATGCCAAGTAGCGGGAAATCAGTCCGCAATTCGAAGGCACTGCTCCAGTGCCCCCAGCTCAAAAACTCTGCTCAACAAGGTGTGTTATTTTTATTTCAAATGTCTACACTCCATGCAGTCGGTCAATTAAACAGAGCTCCTGCAGTGAAAGATTAAGAATATGTAATCATTTCACCCAGAGAATGTGGAGAATAAAAATATAAAAAGTATATAAATTTGTTTTGATAAATATGAACAAATACAAGATTGGAAAGTATAAAAATGACTGCAGATACCCCTTATTCACAATGCTCCCCAGCGTTTGTACCTTCACACTATAATACAGTGCCCTGGCCCCCAGCCATAGACTGCATACCTAACCTATACTGGACTTATTCACTTCTGATCACAGGCACTCTGGTGAGAAGATACTTATCGGGCAGTGTTGGAAGGACCAAGGAATGCAATGCTACAGCCACTTTGGGTCTCTCTAGAGTTAACAGCTAAACATCATATGTTAAGTGACCTTGAAGGTCCACAGTGAAAGGAGCAGCAACAGTGCATATTAAATAGTCTTATACTATAGTACAGGGGCGTCCAAGTTTGCTTTGGTGGGCCACTTCACCGCAAATGTATTTGTGTGTGGGCCGCATTTATGTTTGATTTATATATATATATATATTTTTTTTTATTATTTACACACACACGTATGTAATATATATTATACATATTATAATATATATATATCTATATATTACACACACAGTAATGTGTGAGTGTATCACAGATTCTCCAGCAATAAAACTTGTTTAAAAAAAACAAAAACACCTCACTACTAAATGTACACACACAAGCACACACATGAATACATAGTCCAACTTACACACACAGTCACACTGCCATACACACAAAGTTACACTTACATGCACACACACTCTCACATACCCACAGTCACACTCACACACACTTTCACGTACAGGAAGAGTTACACCTACATAAATAGTCACACTTGCATACACACACTACCACACACAGAGATATTTTTTAATTCATTTTAATAGGAAGACCGTCTATAAGATCATTGTGAAAAAGTCTGTGTAGGGCTGTAGAATTGCCTGTGCACTAGTAGAAGAGATAAATATATAGGGACACCATTCTGACCACACGGATTAATTGCTGATACAGGTAGGAGTGTTTCTATTTAAAGACGGGGCAATAGGCATATTTAAGCTAGAGATCGCTTGGCTCTGGTAGAACATGGCTTCCATGGAGCTCAGCACTGGGCCTTTGAATAACTTGGAGTCTCGGCTGGTCTGTAAACATGTTATATATTTACTGTAACTTGACGAGGAAGAAGGAGAGGAAGAAAAGTGACAGCAAGAAACCACATCTAGCGTCTACACTGGGAGGACACATCACTTTCCTGTCTTCAAACACACCACTTGTAATAGAAGAAGCTGCCTGGCAGTTTGTTTTTACATTGACACATCTTTAGCAAAATCGTAGACAGTTTCTTTATATTTAGTTACGTAGGGAATCAGCGAGCTGAATATTCAAATAGAAATACTGGGACAGTCAATACTCCGTGACATAGAATGGTTGAGATCTGCATAGTGGCTCTGCCCTGAATGAAGTATTCAAAATGAACTAAACCCTCAACAACTTTTAATTGTTTTTATTGTTTGGTGCGCTATTCAAAAGGCAGATGTAAAAATCAGGCAGAAGTGGGATTCTGCCTGGTTAAAACGGAAGTTTAGCTTGAGTCCCTCTTTAAACAACGTAATATTTTTTTTTTTTGCTAAATGCTCCACTTCAATTGTTACAGTCCTAGGACATCTGTGTTTGTTTCACCAGGTATTTATAGCCTGTCTTCTAAACATACATCTAAGTTACATATATACACTTTCACTCACACACAAACACACATGCCTGCGAGAGAATTGTGTGGAATACAAGCTTTGCAATAAAAAGATTTCACATTTTTTAAATCTCAGAACATCCTTAGGAACAGAGTAAATACATAAATAATATACATATACACACACACACACACACACACACACACACAAACACAACATACAATAATATCAACACTGTTGGGAAATATTTCCAGTGAATGATTTGTTTTAAAACAACACCATAGTTATATATAAGGAAGAGCTGCCATTAAGCACGTCTAAAAGAATGGGAAATGCACTGGAAATTGGTTGGCTGAATTCCTAAACCACCATTAAAAGAGTCTTATACTTGGCCGAGAGAACAACAACACATTACAAGCCCCATAAAAACTCCAAAGTGTGCCGGTTATTGGTCTTGTCAAAAGAAGTATATGAAATATTAACAAGCAGAGAAATAATCCACAAGAAAATAAAAAGCTCTACTGATTTGCAATGTTAAAAAAAAAAAAAAATGATACACAGACTAATAAACAGATGAAGAGAAAATGTGCTGATATTATGTGGCTTGAGATGCATTTGAAACCCATTTTCTGCTCAATGTTTTTGTTGGCAGTTCTAAAAATAGATCATTTTTTATTCTATACATTAATGGCCAAAAATGTATAGGTTGCAGAGTGCCTTTAATCAGTAGTATGGTACATTAAGGGGTCTTTAACACACATATGTTCAGCCTTTAATCATCTCAATGTGTAAGAAACTAACAAAATGTGTTACACGTGGTACCAACGGCTTGATGTGCAAAATGAACCCTTTACAGTGGGACATGGATAATTTGCATATCAAACCACAAGGTGAGGTCAGAAATGGGAGACACCACAGACCCATCTAAAAATACATTTGTCTCTCAAATTTCCTTGCAATTATACTAAACACAATGAAATGGATTATCCCCTCTGTACAGTCACAGTATAAACTATTTGTAGAGACCCTTCAGCTGTGCATATAAATGAGTTATAATAATTGGCTATATTTAAATGTGGAAAGCTGTATACATGCACTCTACTATTCATGCAACTTTCATTTTACAGTGGCTAGTACCAGTATACAGGCAGCAACACAGAATTCATGAAACAAAAATAAATTTAAAACCTCAGCATGAATTCAAAAATTCCCCATGTGGCCATTCATACAAAAAAAAAATATATATATATAGGGCTCACTTTGTGATAAACATGCATGGTTACAAATAAGGATTTCCTTTGATGCCAGACAGATTACCTTGCATGCATGCCCTGGGAAGGGACTTTTACCCATCCACATAGTACACATTTATCCAGAACAATATGGCTTCCATGACATCAGGATTAGCTCCTATTAGACCAAACGCTTCAAATCAATGCTGCCAATGGGGAAGTCATGGGTTGACGGCTCATGTGGAGTTTTTACAAAGTAAAACCACAATTTGTTTTAAAGATATTGGGCAATAACACTGCGTTTTGGAGCAGAACAAGCTTTACTGGATATGACTGGACCCCAATTCAAGTCCCCCAAGTATTAATGAGATTAGACCAGGACTCGACAAATACCGGGCGCCAGGTCGCCATGGCGACTAGATTCTGGCTCCTGGCGCCTGGAATACTCTTTGAGCAGTGTAAACTGCAATGTCCGGGTCCCACACTCTGCTGTCCCTTACCTACCGATCAGATAAGGAGCAGAGTGTGGGAGAAGCAGCACAGAGCAGCTGGCAGATTAGCTCCTCCCCCCGGTATATTAGCTCCTCCCCCTGGCTTCCTGTTCCTGCTGCACACCGGGCAGTAGCTGTAGCAGTGAGGAGATGCGTGTGAGAGGTGATGGGAACTCCTCCTGCTGCCTCAAAATGGAGGGAAAACTTCAAGCTGCCCAGTTCAGCAGTGATACAGGGTCTCCAACTTCCCACTGTAAGTCTAGTAAGTAAATAGTGTGTGTATCAGCATGTGTGTTAGCATGTATGTGTGGGTTCAGCACCTGTTTTTATGAATGTGTCAGAATCTGTGTGACAGCATGTTAGTGTGCATGTATGTATTTGTGTCTGCATATGTTAGTGTGTGTATCAGCTTTTTAGAGTGTGTATATAATTGTGACAGCATGTGTTAGTGTATCTCAGTGTGTGTGTGACCTGTGTAAATGTGTGTTGGCATTTAAGTGGATATGAATGTGTTTGTGCATGTATGTAGAAGTGAAATCATGTGTTACTGTATGTATTTGTGTCTGCATGTGTTAGTGTGTATGTATGTATGTATGTATGTATTTATTTGTGTCTGCATGTGTTAGTGTGTGTATCAGCATATTAGTGTGTATGTTAGCATTTAAGTGGATATTAATGTGTTTGTGCATGTATGTAAGAGTGAAATCATGTGTTAGTGTGTGTCAGCATTTAGGTATGCGTGTGTATTTGTGGGTAAGCAAGTGATTTGTGCATATATGTGTGTTAGCTTGTGTGTGCATTAGCATGTGTGAAAATGGTGTGTATCCATAAGTGTATGTCATTTATATATGTTTATGGACTGGGACCCAAGCCTTTTTCTTTGTTACACAGCGTTTGGTACTGGCTCCTAAAGTTTTCAGCTGGCTCCTAGTTTTAAATCTAATTTGTCAAGCCCTGGATTAGACAACAGAGACGAGGGGAGATGAGATACATGAAGCGAGTGAAGAGGTCAAAGGGGAAGATGGTGCTAGTGACAGTATTTAGGGACAGTTAGGTGGGTTTGGCCAGAGGTTAATTAACGGGTATTCTAGTGGGGGGAATAGTAGGCTTCCTTAGAGGTGAGTATTCAGGAACTTCTTGAAGACTGAACACAGGATTCTTTCAATTAAATTCCCTAACAAAAGAATATATTTTAACCATTCTACCTTTCTAATGAGCTTATTAGCCTTGTATACGACTAGAGGAAAGTGTGAACACAACATTTATGAAACATACTTTTCCTACCATGCCATCAAAATTTTCTTTACCTCTAATACGGTAAACCTTCCTCCTCGTTCTACAAATTAAATTGCTCTTCTTAAGCCAGTGAGTAAGCTCAGTTGGTAAATGCTCAATACTGGTAAATGCTCAATACTTCAACTGAATCAGTCTGAACAAACCCCCAGCTTTCCACACAGCCTGTATCTCTAGACATGTTCACACCTGTTAATATTTGGACAGAGATGATTTCTACTTTTATGACAAGTAGATTCCTAGAATTCTATGGAAAGAATGGGAAATGCACAATATGTAGAGGAATTTAAACGTACAGCTGAAAATGTGCTGCTGTTTTGTTTTAAAGTTACAAATGTTTGTAGAACTTAGGAGCCAAGCAGACCAAGTCAGAAGCCAGCCATAGAAGAAATGAGGCGGTACTTCCATTCTACGTACAACAGTCAAAAATGTTAGGAACCAGTAGCAGGGATTTTAGGAGCCTCACTGGCTCCTTGATTTGTCAAGCCCTGAAGTAATGCCACATAACAAACTAGCCTTATAGAAAATGCAATGTCTCTGCATGTATAGGTTTTAACTGAAACTCATCTCCTAGAAGGATTTGACACCACGCATACCTCTACTAATAAATTAGCCAAACTGCACGTCTCAGAAAAAAATAAGTAACCTTGATAATAGATTTTTTTCAGGAAATTTATTCCGGATTTCTATGTTGCATTGTGTAAAAACATTCATTGAATGTTCCGAAAAAAATTAAAATAAAGTTACATTTTTACAGCTTTGGCAACATAGAAAAACCAGCAACAATTCACCATCTTCTAACCGTTTAAAAAAAAAAAAAAAAGGATTAAACTTTCCAAGATAAGGTAAATAGTTATAGATAATGTTTTTATTAAACTACAGACATAAAATGTACTGGGTTTATTCCAGTGCTTGGAAAATCCCATCACTGCTGGCGCCAAACTTTTTTGGATTGTTTTACATAGAACGCTCTGCAAGTTCCATTTCCCTGGCTCCTAAAAATAACCAGACTTGCTCCTGCATTTGTCAAGCCCTGGTTCATTTTGTACTGAGGGCAAGAAAATTATAAAGGAATAAAAAAAAAATACACAGCAGCACACCACTATCAAACATATTGAAGGGACTCTGTCATTTATGTCCCATTTTAACACACACTCTTAATGCCTTCTATACATTTTCAAAAGGTACATGTTGCAAATATCATCACACATGTAAAAAGCTTCTTACATATGACTTAGTATGACTTTAAATAACAAGTTGATCGTGTCCCTTTAAGTACAGCCGTTGCCGTCCTGTAAAATGCGGTTGCCCCTGGTAACACATGGTATTCCAGCATTGCAATAATATGAGTCAGCAAGGTGAATCAGTTACGTTTCATAACCCAAGTCACGAGGCTGCAGAGGAAGCACAAGCCTCACTGAGGCAATTACGAAGGATTTGCACCAGCCAAACCCGGAAGGAAGAGCCAAAGGCTTCCTGGAAGTTTGAGCAATGCAACATAAACAAAGAATCCAAATACAAGGCTCAGTGAGGCTGTCCAAAGTCCATGTCACAGCGCTCCCCCGACCTACCTGGCGGCGTTGTGATGTCGCTTCCGCCAGTGTCTATGGAGGCAATAGCTTCTGTTGAAGAAAAGGTGGCAACCTTACTACTTCCAACTTCCACCAGTAGGGGCCACCACTTGAAATTGTGGTGAGAGCACTGGCTGGGACAAGTGCCTCCAACTCTATCATTCATCTCACAGTCATAAGACCTCCTTCTCCATCAGCACCCTTCAGATAGGGCAAAACATAAATGAGGCTTAGGATGCCAATTGAACCCAAGGATGTTGTGGACAACATATCCCATCACCCTTAGCCAATTAAATGCTGGATCAGCATCAATGCATTATTCCCTTTTGCGTTGGACTATAAAGTGATAGAAAGTGTTCGGCCTTTTAAACTTGGCAATATTGCACCAGTTAGTGCTACACAGGTCAGCCATCCATAGTACAGAGTTAGGGCCTTGGTGTGACACCCCAGAAAACGTAGGTTACATATCCTATCATGCTTAGGCCAACATTTAACTGGCTGAGAGTAATGGGTACTGGAGATCATATGAAGTATCCTTTCATGCATACATGGAGTCTTCCACTTTAACTGGTAGAACGACCAAAGAAACATGCAACCTGAAAAGGGTAAAAACCTAGAAAATATATAAAAGTCACAATAGCGTACGTGACATTATTTAATACAGCGATTGCCCCATAATCTAACCCAGTCATTTTCACATTATTCTATTATGCCTTAAGGTCCCACCAACTATTTCATGTCTTCCATCAACTGCGATGTTAGGAGACATAAAGGTAATGATAATAATTCAAATGAGAAAAAAGTCACTTTGTTATAAGAAATATATGTAGGAGGTGCACACAACAACATCTGAAAAATCCACAAAAATGTTAGCAAAGAGTGATTTATTACAACACAGCAGTGTAGAAAAAAAGACTGGCATAATAGTATTTAATTGAAAATGGCTTAATAAAATGTACCAAAAACTTCAGTACCGACATGAGAGCAGATCCACAGGAAGAAGAAATCCCCAATGTTTTGCCAAACTACTTTCCTCAAGGATGACGCCACCTCTGCATTGACATATATTTTTCTGTGTTTGCTTAACGAGTGACACTTCTTACTGTTTTTACACTTGGTTATAAGAACCCTCCATTTAATGTCGAGTCTGCTCACTGGAAGATGAATTTATTTTGTTACCCAGTAAATACATTTGCCTTTCTCACTTGCACTTTACTGGGCACCAAGGTGTAGTCCCACTATTAAGTGGCTTTTTTAAAGTACGATAGAACCGTGCAAAGAGAATACCTCATGCCCAGCATTTTGTCATTGTGCTGTAAGAACACTCTAACACAGAATATCCTCAAGCTAACTCAGCACCTTAAAAAGGTGGACCCAATACCTGAAGACACAGAAGGCCCTCACAAAAGGAGGTAGGTAAGAAAATTTAAGCAAACCACAAAGTAGTACTTTCTATTATATGATTATAAAAGTGAATATTTGTATGAGCGTCAGGAAAGATTGACACACCGGCCACAGAATCTTCTAATATTCAAGGTTATTGGTAGTTTCTTTAACTCACCAATATCATTATTTCTATTATGTGGATAGTTTATATCATTATGGATGTGTTCTCCTCACCTGTAGTTGTTCCGTAGAGCTGCTGCTTAACTCGTCACCAGACTCGGAATCCAGGAGGATTTTCTCGGAATTCTCACCAGCGGAATCCCCCGAGTGGTCATTCGCCAAGGTAGTCTTTTCTAGATCCATGAATTCCGGCCCAGGGAAGTGAATAGCAGAGGGGCTCTTGCTAGAGGCTTTTGGTGAATGCAAATCACTACCCAACTTGCCATTATTATGCACAAGATCTAAAGTCAGTCCCCTTGTCTGGTTTGGGCTGTTACTGGGCCCAATGTTCTGATTGGCATCTCGAACTGAGGTTTTACCAAAACTAGAAAGTTCCGGGGATTTATTAATATTTTCCGTTGACCTCTGGAGCCCTTGCATGACCTTCAAAGGGCTGTTTGGCATCATTCCAGGTTTGACAGGAGGCATCAAGGCCTTTCGACCGACCTCTTTCACATACTGTGCAGGAACATATAGTGGTTTGGAGTTTTCGTCCCTTTTAACTTGCCACCAGTCTTCATTTGACTTTTTCATCAAAATATACCTTTCTCCCTGTTTGATCACAATCTTTTTGTTCTTGTACTCATACTCGTAATCATATTCCACCTCGATAAACACTGGTCCAGGCAAAGGCTTGCCGATTTTGTCAGCCATTTTGACTTAAGAAGTTTTACCTCACAGGAACCATCATTTCAATTGGAAAGCGTAGAAATCCTGGGAACAAAGAAGAACATTTTAGTAAAAATCTGCTTTTAGATTAATCTGCCTGAAATCAGGGCATTATATTTCGAGTTTTGTTTATTGCATAGATCTGTGGAATTTGCTGGTGCTGTACAAGTGATTGATTTAACTGGGCTTAAAAAACGATACATATGGCCAGGAAGGCTCCATTTAGCCAGTGCAGAGATTTACAGTAGTAGGAAACCTTTGAGCAATGTGTGTATTCTAAAATAGAATGCAGCACCACAGTGCCTAACACCCCTTCCACACACACCCCAACACGAGGAGTGACTGTCCTGGAAACATTCAGTCGGTACAAACCTATTTTAAGAAATAAGAGAAGTGAATGTCATGACCACTTCTATCTCTTGAAAGCTTTATTATGAATGTCTAAGGCTGGAATACATGCCAGTGAAGCTGTGAATAATGGGAGTTCTAGCTGGTAAAACACAACGTGAGAAATAAATAAATAAATAAATATATATATATTTATGCTGTGTTTGTGTTTAGCTGTAATCTTCCTCTCTCGTGTGGAAATTCATTAAAAATCTTCTTGTCCAGGGACCAAAGCAGTAGCCCAATCCACTTGTCCCTCATTATAAATCTACTTGTCCTGATACAAAAATAATTTTATTATTTAAATAAGGTCTTCAGTAATGGCAACTTAGGTGCCCAAAATGCATCTTCCAAATGTAAATGCATATTAATGTGCTTTCAAAGTACTTTAAAATGCATATTTTACATTTTGAATGGTTTAAAATATAAAATACTTACATCTAGATGAATTTGTGAAATAACAGCAGTTTGCAAGAAACCAGGACTGCCCACATTAGCTGAGAAAAAGTAATTTCTTATTTATTTATTTTTATGCAGCAGCCATGAGAATAATGCCATTCAAATTAATGGAATTTCCGGTTCCACTAGTGATAGCAGTAGACAATGTTTTGCAGTGTTAAGAACAAGGTCACTTAGAGTCCACACAATGTATTCAATTGAAGGAGCACAGGAAGTGCCTAAATGAAACAAAACTTTATATGTTCAGTGTCTATATAATCAGTGCTGAACCACCTGCCAGTAGTAAACATGCAGAGTAATCACTGGGTGAGGGCTTGAGTCAAAAATTAAAAATGTAATTTATGCAGAATGCCTGGATCAAATCAAACTGGAAAAAAGCATGTGCATTATACAAGCAGTGATCTTCATCTTGCAACAAAGCGAATTTAGGGATTAGACTGTCCCTTTAAATGCACTCAACAAAAGCAAGTAGGTAGTGAGCTTAAACAGAACAGATTTCCAAATGAGACTTTATCACCCATACATGCACACAGTCATATACTCATACATCCGTGGAATCATTGACCCATACATGCACACAGTCATATACTCATACATCCGTGGAACCATTGACCCATACATGCACACAGTCATATACTCATACATCCGTGGAACCATTGACCCATACATGCACACAGTCATATACTCATACATCCGTGGAACCATTGACCCATACATGCACACAGTCATATACTCATACATCCGTGGAACCATTGACCCATACATGCACACAGTCTTTAATAAATAAATAAAAAATAATAATAATAAATATTCCTACTGGACCACTGGCAGTATTATCCTGTCACTGGTCCTCTACAATATATAATATATATATATATATATATATATATATATATATATAGTTTGCTTTTGTTGCTAATTATATTACATTTTCTATATTTAACTCTAGGGTTAGTACAAACCCTACCTCTAGGGTTGGAGTTAGAACAAAACAAAAGGGCTTTTATTTTTATTTCTTTTACATAAAAAAAATTAATAGAATTATTTAATATTTATTTAACCCTATCCTCAGGGTTAGGATTAGCAGGAACCCTGACTCTAAGGATTACAACAATAGGTTTTCATTTATTTTATATAATTTACTAGTCTGATCGGCAGAGGCAATTATTGATCACCTCCGATAAAAAAAAAAAAGAAAATTTCTAAGTGACCCCGAACTTTTGAAAGGGCAATGATTATATATACGTATACACTATGGGGTCTACTCAATAAAGAGAATTGAAGGCATTGAGATGGGAATTTCAAACTTAGCCAAAAGTAGCCAAGTTAAAACAAATTCTCCAATGCAGCTTAATGAGGGAATTCTTGGGCCTAAAGTTTGAAATTCCTGTCTCGATCCATGCAATTCTCGCTTTATTGAGTAGACCCTTATAAATCAAACTGCAGAGAAGCAGTATAACCATAGAAACACAGATTATTATGCTCAGCCTACCACCCACTTAAAAGTAGATATTTCTATGAGGTTCAGGGTAGACTTAGTCACAAGAACATTTTATATTATCCACAATGTATATACATATCTATATCTACCACTTATTTGTGCTTTAGTATCTATTTTTAAAAAAGTGAAAATTATAGTGAAGAATGTTCTTAGTTATAACATACAGCCTAATATAATTCCTCCATGATTAATTAAAAAACAAAACAATATTTTTAATAATATAAACCCCACTGAAGAAAGAACATACACAGAAACATATATGTGTCTGTGTATGCAAATAGGATATCTATCTGCACACCGTGTGCCTTGTAAGTAGCAGGACAGACAGACACATATGCCACAAGTGGTACTGGTCAGTATTGAATTAGCGTTAGTTCTGCCAAAAATCAGTCTTCATAAAAAAGCAATGGAATTTAAGACAGACATTGCACCCTTCCCCCCAAAAAAATATATTCTTAAAGAATGAAATGTGTACACATTTATCAAATATACAGCCTTCCATACATAGAACAGTGTTCTACCACTACACTTACTCATTATACAAAACACTTGTTTATCTTCCAAAACACAGTTATAAACTGACGTATGCCATTCAAAAAAGGAAAAAATAAATAAACTTTTATTTTAATAAAGTAAGAACTACAGCAACTAATACCAAAACACAGGCCTGGCACGTACGCCACAGCAAAGCTCTTGCGGTAGGATAAAAAAAAAGACACAAAGTGAACAATATGCCCAACCTACTAATCATAATAATTTAATCAGCTTAAAGGATTGTAGCTGTGTTCCCCCAGTGAGCTGTGGCCTGGTAGCATGCTACTTTAACTGCATGGCAATGTGACAATCAGACTGTAACTAAACATGTCAGGGTACAAAAAATACATTCCAAAAGGGCAGCCCTCCGTTTAGAAAACAGTTATAAGTTTCTTTTTAAAGTAATTGCCAGATCCCATGCAATATAATTTGTGACTGTCGGTTGTACACTCTGTATGTGCTAAGCATTGTTATTCTAAATGTGCTAGGACTGAATTCATATGAAAATAAACAAATACATTTAAAATACTTTTGGTTTGTTGGATTCTGGAGTCTAAAAGTGAACTGACAAGTGAACTGAAAAAAAAAACAGACGCTGGATATGAAAACAGAGTTGGAAAGATAGGAAAAGAATTCCAACCTAGCCATTTTTTGTTCACATAACAAACAAAGATTTTGTCATTGTACATGCAGAAACATGCATGTGTTAAGATAAAACGTGTGTTTACAACTCTACTATGGATGTCTGTGGTGTCCACTATTGATGACATCACTTTGTGGCTTGACATGCAATTTAAGCAAGTGTTCTAATTGCAAAATGTTGTCATAAACAGGAATGGGGTTTAAAATATATTGTATGGGTGATCCAAGCATTTTCCTGCAAGTGCGCTAACAAAACCTATAGTTCACAGGTCTATGCATTATAGCTACTGAATACAATGGAAAAGAAAGAACTGCAGGCAATTGAGAAGGGAATTTCAAACTTAAGTCCAAAATAGCCAAGTTGGAGAAAAAATTCTCCCATTCAGCTAGTGTTTATACGACAGAGCCCGTTTAATGCTGGATTTTTGCAGTTTACTTCTCAATTCCCTATTTTAGTGAATAGACCCCTTTGGATTAAAGGCCTAAGGAGGGGGGGAAATATTACAATAAAATCAGGCCATTCAGAGGTTAAACCGGAATTTCCAATGGACAGCCATGTTCACAATAGAGATATCACTTTATTCCTGAATAAGAACTTCTGCTCTTTATAGTTATTAAACTTCCACTAAAGCATCCAGGTTAATAGACAGACGTGTATAAGCTGATGCAAAATAGTAACATGGAAGTCAAAATTGGTGAAACATTCAGGTGGGAGGATCACCGAGCTGAAATATATGATGCAAAAGGCCGTCACAAACAATTTAAACAAACAACAAAGCAACAGGAAAGGGA
Source organism: Pelodytes ibericus (assembly GCA_036172795.1). Taxonomy (NCBI): domain Eukaryota; kingdom Metazoa; phylum Chordata; class Amphibia; order Anura; family Pelodytidae; genus Pelodytes; species Pelodytes ibericus. The sequence goes on from CM069859.1 coordinate 207,233,567, forward strand.
AGCGTCTTTGAGGTTAAGAGTTTTCTAATGATGCTTTGATTCTGTAAGATTTCATGCAACTGGAGCAAAACTTCAGTTTAACTGAGCTTTTGTGATTAAAAAAAAAAAAAGAAAACAATTTTATAGAAGCAAGTGTTATGTATGTCGGCTCTCAAGGGATTCTGGCCCCTCTAACACAACTGTGACCTGATCTCTCAAGAAAGCTCTATATTCAGGTACCGGCTGGAATGCTCGCTTCCTCTCGGTTTTTTCAGATTATTCGTTGTATGGTTCTGATTTCTATAGCACCACCAAGCTTAATACTATTTAACAATGTAATGATGAAACAAATTCATTAGGGCACAGGGGAGACAGGGGAACCATCATACACTGCTAGGGAGTCTAGAAATGAATTTGCTGGCCTTCATACGATTGTTTTTCAGGAATTATAGAACCCCAGATATGCTGGGAATGTGAGGACATGAGATGTCCTGAACCTGGAATTAGGACCTATCCAGGGGAGAAGACGAGACAAGAGGCAGGATAGAAAACAAAGAAGTCATTTTGGCAAAGTATTTGTAGAAATGGGATATGTCAGAGCTTCAATGTTACTGGGGAAGAAGACCAACCTTAAAACATTGGATTTTAGTCTGAAGGCACATGGACTGTGAGGAATTTGCATAAAAAGGACATCTGAATGGAGTTATCTATTTTCAAGGCCAAAACTATCTGCTGCACTGTAAAGAGAAACAAATTAGATGAGGTCTGGGCAATAAGCCCTCCAGCAGTTGATGACTGCTCCCATAATGCCAGGGATTGAGATGGCATCATGGGAATTGTAGTTCGGCAACAGCAGAAAGGCTTAATGATGCCCAGCTCTGTACCCAAGTCTTTAAGATGAATTACTCACAGATAGCTCACTACTGGAGGAGATCCCACACCAAGAAGAAGAACTAACCACATTTTTTGTACACAGCAGAGAGCAGCTTCCCTTTCTAAATTTTGCCCCTCTGTTTCACTGCAGGGGAATATCTATAAGACTAAAACTTCTCTAGAACATTTTAGTGAAAAGATAAGTAACATTAGATAACCAACTGTAAGTCAATAAAGAGAAATTATTAAATATACAGCAGAATCAGTTTGGTTCATTCCTCAATGATTAAAATGGATCTACTCACTGTTTATACTGAGAATGCAGAGAAAAGAATAGAATGATCAATAAAGGGCAGAACTGGAGGCAAATGCATAAACTCAGAGAAGAGAAAGCAGTGTTTTAAATGTGTGGAGTCTCCAGTTTATACCATCACCTGTGGCTTGATATGCAAATGAACTGTTTTTTTTAATTGAAAATGGGTAATTTGCATACTGAGCCATAAGTAGGGTTGCCACCTTTTCGCCATAACAATACCGGCCGTGCCACTGCCGCCACAGATTTAACATTGGCCTCAAACAAATTTCTTACAGGTCTGCCGGTAAAATACCGGCCAGGTGGCCTCCCTAACCATAAGGTGATGCCATAAACCGACATTTAACACCCATTTTTCTCTCAATTCATGTATCTTCTTCCAACTCTGCGACCACAGTGTATAGATCACTTTTTAGAAATTATTTTACTCTGCATTCACAATATGAACCATATTTAGGTAGAATATTTAAAAAAAAAAAAGCTTTAAAAAAAAAAACCCCCCACTGAAGAATGACAGACACATAAAAAAATGCCAAATAAATTTTCATCCAAAACAGGACTCTTGACACATGTAAAACCATTAAGTGCCTTGAAATGTTTTACATGCGCAAATAATTCCTCTTTTCACGCGTGAGGTTTGTGCTCGCAGATCAAGGACAATCTGGGATGCGAGTCTAGCTATTAAATACTGCAGCTCCAGGCAGATGTTTTCATTAAAGCAAACGCAGAAACATGTTGCAGAAGCGAGCCATATGCCATGGGAGGTTCACTTGTGTAACAAACTTATATATTTGTTTCCTTTTATGGAAAATAAACTAAAATCACTGTTCTTAGCGACTCTTAGAATGTCAACTGATTTCATGGTAAAAAAAAAAAAAAAAAAAATCCATATATAACTAACACTGAGTGCCAGTGAGGTGGGCTACTGCCATAATAAACTGCAAGCTTGTTTGTCATCCAAATGATTAATGTACTGCAAAGCAACTGAGGCAAACCTGAATGATTACAACTCCCTCTCACCACATGCCACTGCTGTAGTGCCCTGTGTGCTTGTATGGTGCACTGAATTGCATGCTTCACCATGCATTGCACGACAGATCACAAACATCTCCGGTTAGGAATTTTTTTTTTCTTCTTCTTTTCTCACCCTCCCACCTCTTGACTCCCCTCTGCTGCATAGTTCATGAAAAAATAAAAAATAAAAATAAAAATCAGGTTAACATAAGCAAAGCCCCCTGACAATGAGCAAGTTTGCAGAAAAAATTATTTCAATAACCCCCTGACTATTATTATATTTGTTAAACCAACCGGGAAGGAAAATGCCAAAGCTGCTACCATCTCCTTATCAAGGAGCAGACGGAATCCCTCCATCCAATTTATTATGTATTAAGACATAAGACACAGCTTCTTCCACACTGGATTATCTACCAATTAATATTAAACAAAACAGTCTGCTAAGAGCATTGTAGTTTGCTGACATTTTATGCATTATGTCACTCATAGAAATTATGAACAAGTGACAAGAAATACAATGACTGTATAAATAAATAAATAAACAGTTGAAGAAGCACAGTATTATAACACAACCTTGATATAACCATATACTCTTATGGTGGTTTCGAATTTTAAGCAGGTTAAAATAGCACAGCAGTTGAACAGCAAGTCCAGTTAAAAAATGTAAAAAAAAAAAAAAAAACATATTACAGGAAATAAAAACCACTGTCTGCTCAAAAAAAAAAAAAAAAAAAAAAAAGAAGATGCATATAAGTCCTAATCAGGGGAAAAAGAAAACAATGAGGCCTTGCAGAGGGGTGGAAAGAAATCATTGGGGTAGAATGATTGCACAAGGAAAATAAACCTCTAAAGAGCAAAACTGAACTGCTAAATCTGAAACTTAACTCTGCATATTAATATCACAGAAAGTAAAATATGTATATTAACAAATTACCATAGATTGAACCAAAACAATTTATACAAAACAGTGTTGGGCATCCTATTTGGCCCTCTAGATTATTATTCATTTTTTATTATTTATTATGTAGGAAGCCCCAACCTATTTTGCAGTGTTATGCGGTGTACTCTAACTCACATCACCTTCAGCCAGCAAAACCATGATTCACGCTTTAGCAGTTAGTAATTTGTCACCAAGGTAAAAACAAAAAAGATCAATACACTTCAATTACTACCAAAGACCACAGTAAAGTGCAATGTGTCTAAAATCGTAATATCAAAGATTAATAGGGGTTTCGAAAAAAATCAATATTAAAGACAGAAAACTATACTGGGAGGGATAATGAAACAAAAGCATGGCTTTTTTTTTTTTGCCCCCAGGGGATGTCACATCTGCTTACACAGCACATAGTGCAGTTTGTCTTGCACACTCCAGCTGTTCTGGACTACAGTTCCCGTGATTAAATAGCTGGCTGAGCAGCATGGGAGCTGCAGTTCCCCTAACATTTGTAGTGCAAAAGCTTAGAATGCAAGTTCCATGGGGGCAGTGGACATTACAGTGGGAAAAGCCCTTCCTTAGGATTAAACACACACACACACACTAACACACACTAACACACACTAACACACTACCTGGATGGTCTGCCTTGCTCCAGGGGGCAGTATGGGACTTCCTGGGGGGGGTGGGGGGTGTTCTCCCTAGGCTCAGAAGACAAGGTAACAAAATCCTGGAGCTCACAGTTGGAGAAGGAAGCAGCAGCCAGGCTCCTTCCCACAGCTCCCGGGTGGAGACAGTAAGGGGCGGAGAGGAGGGAGGGGCACAGGAAGAGGGTGACAGCTTCAACTGTTTACCATACACGTCGCTCTGGGGTCCAAGGGGTTAAGCAACTTAAAGAAGGTGAAGGAAAACGAAAGGTCCCCCCCGTGAGCATGTCCTCCATGGGTGGCACATATGCCCCTCCCAGGGCACTTTGCTACCAGTTTAGACCTTGTGCGGTGCCCTACAGGGTTGGGTTTACCCTGGGCACATATCATCTCCGCACTAAGCATCCTGGGTAATGTAGGATGCTCACACAATCTATACTGGCTGACCATCCATGGGAAATGTAGTCCACAACAAACGGAGTGCCCAGGGTTGGCCAAGCCCAAACTTTAATATGCGTTACCATCGCGAGAATGACAATATATACGGGTCTGTGGGAGTGCTGAGAAGGCATTGGGAGCAAAGACAGAAACATCTAGCACAGTCTATAGAATAAATACAGTTTAAACAGACTGACAACATTAAACAACTTAAACAAAAGCCAACAGACAGCAAATAAAGTGCACAATAATATAGTAATAATTCCAGCTGCTGCGAGGATAAGGTGTCTGTATGAAGGTGACTATGACCCCCCTGTAGTTACATTGTTACAGGATGTGTTTATTGCATGCCTGGGTGAGATTGCAATGCAGCCTTGCCATTGCTCAGCATCCCTTACTATGATTAACCCCCCTCAGCCACTAAGGAGTTAACCTAGGACCCGCCCCCCTCAGGGAGACGTGAAGCTCGGCCTGACTTACCCTGCACGGCGAGAGGTGAAGAGCAGGTTCACCCGGGCAGACAATGCGGTGAAGGCGGCCGTCAGCCACAGTGACCACTACGAGGAAGTGAAGGCAGTGCAGGGAGAGGGCAGGGACTCCCGGGGCACGTCACCGCAGCCTGTGACGCGGGGTCGCCGGCATAACCCCCCCCCCCGGCCAATCCGCGCCCGCAGCGTCACGCAGCCGTGACGTCACGGGTGGCATGGACGGGAGGTCCGGTGGAGTACTACAGGGCTTGACTTGTGGTGCTGCTGGGATGGGCATGTTGTAAGCTTTGGCCTTCCAGCTGCAATGCAGACCACAGCTCCTATCATGCTCAGCCACTCATGCTGCTGTATTATGTACTCCTCCTTGGCAGCTTCACCTCTCTATTAGAAAACTTTATTTATTGACACATTTGTTTTAAGGACTAGGCTTCTAAAAAGCCAGTGGTAATGGTTACTAGTCATGCCTCCCTTACCTTTGGGAGTAATGTAAGCCCTTGGGTAATTTCATTGACCTTCCCTGTGTGGTAAATATGGTAGTCACCATTTTTGGGATTCCTGGCACCCTATGGACATGCAACTTGCCCATATGTTAGCAAAGAGGTGTATATAAGAGATACACACTCAATAATACCAGACAGCTCTTTTATTTACTTAGTTATGAATTTATGTGACCTACATTTATTTCAGGGACCCTTTTAAGAGCTAAAAAAAAAGTATTTTTTTTTTATTGTGGACTTCCATTGTGATAGAAATGCATTAAAGGGACTGGATCACCTGAATATTGTTTTTACTGTGCATGTGGAGCATAAATAAAATATTGTAAATGATCTATACATTGTATTAGCAAAATTGCAAGCAAATGCCTAAATTAGGAGAAAAATACCGTATTTGCTCGATTATAAGACGACCCTGATTATAAGACGACCCCCCAAACTTTGTATATTCCTTTAGGAAAAAAACTAAAAGCCTGAATATAAGACTACCCTATAGGGAAAAAAAAGTTTAACTTGTATATATGTAAATTGCTTTTTAATATGTAATAAAAAATTGATATTATACAAATGTATTTCTTGTTTTTATTTCCTTGCGGCCTCTCTCCCTCCCCCCTCCAGTGTAGTCTCTCTCTCTATCTCCCCCCTCCCTCCCCTAGTCTCTCTCTCTCTATCCCCTCTCTATCTCTCTCCCCCTCTCTCTACCCCCCCCTCTCTCTCTCTCTATCCCCCCTCTCTCTCTATCCCCCCCTCTCTCTCTCTATCCCCCCCCTCTCTCTCTCTATCCCCCCCCCCTCTCTCTCTCTATCCCCCCCTCTCTCTCTCTATCCCCCCCTCTCTCTCTCTATCCCCCCCCCTCTCTCTCTATCCCCCCCCTCTCTTCCCCCCCCCCTCTCTATATTCCCCCCCCCCTCTCTCTCTCTCTATTCCCCCCCCCCTCTCTCTCTATCCCCCCCCTGTCTCTCACTATCCATCTCCCCCCTTTCCCTGGTGGCTAGTGGGGGCAGCTGGGGGATGTCTGCACTATACGTACACTATACGGACAGCTGGTCCGTCATAATAGACGGAGGTGTCGGGCAGCATGGAGGATATCTGCACGTATAGTGCAGACATCCCCCAGCTGCCCGCTTTTCCCTGGTGTCTAGTGGGGCAGCAGAGGAAGTCTGCGCGATGAGCGCAGACCTCCCTTGCTGCCGCCCGGCACGCTCGCCGGGACTTCTGTGACGAAAGCGGAAGTTCCCGGCTTCTTCACAGAAGCCCCGGCGGTCGTGCCGGGCGGAAGCAGGGGAGTCTGCGCTCGTTGCGCAGACATCCCCTGCTGCTAGAGAGGGGGATCCAGGTCCCCTGCAGCTCTGCTGGGGACCTGGATCCCAGTCTTATAGTCTGACCTCAATTTGAGGTCAGATTATAAGACGACCTCGAATGTAAGACGAGGGGGATTTTTCAGAGCATTTGCTCTGAAAAAAACCTCGTCTTATATTCGAGCAAATACGGTATGTTTTAAATGTTTGTGGAGTCTCCTGCTTATGACATCACCTGTGGCACAGTATGCAAATTACACATTTCTCATTGAAAAGCAGTTCATTTGCATACTATCACAGAGGATGTCATAAGCAGGAGACTCCACAGACACATTTTGTATCTTAATTTAGGAATTTTCAGGCAATTTTGCTAACACAATATATAGACCATTTTTAATATGTTTTGTATGCTCTACATGCACAGTAAAAACAATGTTCAGGTGATACAGCCCCTTTAAGAGCATTCATGAACAGCTTCCTGCTGAAACCTCTGTTACCAGGACATTCATTCTACCTGTAACATAAGATGTTAATGGGAGAAAAGGGCGCAGAAGCTATTTCCATGTGTACTTGCTCAGTGTACTCATTCAAAGGGCTAAAGGGGGACATTTTCATGTTTGTGGTGCTGGCTGAAGGTGTAGTTATGGATGAAGCATTACCTGTGTTATGCTTTTTTTTCCCCCATATTGCAGGAATTCCCTGGAAGTGCCGTAAAATGAACTGTGCATACACGCAATCACTTATACCAGTGACTTCCGTTCTCAGAAAAATGAAACACTAGTGAGCACTAAGCATGCACAAGAGCTCAGCATTCCACACCGCAAGTCTGAAATACCAAAAACTACACTTCCCTTGATGCCTCCCACCTCCAATGTTATGCCATCTGTTTAATACCCCATACAGCGATTAGATCAGGGGCGTTGAGGTTAACTATATAGATTACAGCTAACTCTACCCCCCCCCCCCCCCCCCCCGGGCTAATCGATGTGGTGCCCCCCAGCCACAGCTCCCTGTCTCTAGTGGCAGCAGAATTGTGTCTGTTCAGTACACATAACTACCAAGTGTCCACAGGGCCAGCATTAGGGGGTTACAGCTGATACACCTCTTCGGGCCATATTGGGGAAAAAAAAGCTTTCCGGCTGAGACTTTGGCTGGGGAGATCAAAGATTTACTCTCGCCAGCATCACTGCGGCAAATAGGCAGGATGGTGTCTGTGCAGTGCGGACATCATTCCTTGATGCCTCTCTCGCACTCCTCCCGTGAAGTTTGACCACCGGAAGATCATGTGACCCCTGGCTCTCTGATGACAGATCAGTGCGTTTTTTTTTTTTTTTAAAGGGTCGGGGCCTGCCAGACCCGTGACAGGTGTATCATCTGTGGACATTTGGTACGTATGTGTAATGGATACGTAAAATTAGGAGAATTGTTTTCACCTCTCTCTCATTAATGCCTGAGAAACAGGCCATGAAAGCTTGCAATCAGACTCGGTCAGTAACTATTGTCAATTTAACTAAGAACTTTGAACCCAGTGATTTAAATTTAGATTTACTTCCCCTTTAACTATAATAGAAGTAGAAGTTAGGTTTGATAAAAAAAAAATAAGTGTTTTTGTTTACACAGGTCTCATATTTTTGGATCTACACATAAGAGATACTGAACCTGTATTACTTTAACAAAAAAAAGTGGAATCCACAAATAAATTCAACATCGCTGTTGACAAAAAAGAGAAACAAATATACAGCACAATCATATCATGGTTAGAAACAATATGGATCCCTCCTGTAAGGGAAAAAAAAACCCTATGTGCATGCCGCTCATGTAAAAGTGGAAAAACAATGGGTAGAGGCCAGATTTTTTTTGGGGGGGGGGGTCTGGTTTTTGATTAATTCTTCTGGTGCTTTTTCTGAGAAAAAAAATATTCCATTACTCTTGTGTACTAGACAATGAAAAGATACTTAAGAGTACCTTCAGAAAAAAGTCCCCATTGTTTCTCCCCATTCCATGCCCTTCATAGGATTCCACACAAATTGGCACACATGGAAAGGCTGATTAGATTTTTAAGATAAGAGTCCAAAGAATGTCACCTCAGTTTAACCAAGTTATAAAATCTAATTTTAGCAAACAATGCAGAATGTGTATCATGCTCTTGTGGATTATGGTCTATTAGACATGTTAATGAGTATACAATCACAGCACAACAGAGAAATATTGGATTTATGGATTAACATGGCGCATACACAGGTTGCACCAAATACTGAGCGCAATCGGAGTGTGCGCCACTGGATGAGGCAAACTCTGGACAAATTCTACTCCGCCAATTAGAGAGAGATTTTTGGTTGTGTCAGCGCTTGTTGGCGCCAGCGCATCCTATGTGGGAAAAATCAGGTGCTTGAAAACTGCCTGATTTTTGTCATGGGACCTCTGTCAAATACTGTTTGGCAGACGTTCCTTTCCCGCAATGCATAGTGTTAGAAGTTATAAAAAGGCGCAATCGCTGTTATACATAACAAACGACAATTGCCCCTTTTTCTTAAAACCCTTGTCTCCTAGCATTCCAGACGTTTTTTATACATTACCCCCATAGCCCCTGCCGGCAATTACGCCAAATTAGTTTTTTTTATGTAGAGTATCTCACGTGTTTGTGACTTCTTCAGGCATTAAAGGGAATTTGCAAACTATGGCCATACTTCCTATAAAGCACCTCAGTACCATAAACTCATTCAGATGGAGATAATTTAATTTGATTTTCTAGAAAAAAACATATCCTGATGATTTCTTGACTAAATAACTTCAAAATGAAAGGAGATGCTAAAAAAATAAATGTAATGTAAATATTATAAAATGGATAATACATTTATTTAAAAAAAAAAAAGGAATGTAATCAATAAAAAGAGTACAAAATTAAAGAATTAATAATGGTCAGTACGAAGAATGTTATATATTCGCTTGTCCCTGCAGCAAACAGTATGTAGGCTGTACAATTAGGAAACTATATCAAAGAATAAATTACATGATCATGTAAGAAACATAAGTACCGTATTTGCTCGAATATAAGACGACCCCGCAAACTTTGGATATTCCTTTAGTAAAAAAACGAAAAGCCTCAATATAAGACTACCATATAGGAAAAAAGTGTAAGTTATATATATTCACATATAAAATTTAATAAAAATTATGATATAAAAAAATGCATTTCTTGTTTTTATTTCCTTTTATGTGCCAATGCTGCTTCTCTCTCCCCCTCCCCCCAGCTTTGTCTCCCCCTCCCCTTATCTCTCTATCACCTCCCTCCCCTTGTTTCCTTCCCCCATCACTATTATCTTGTAAATTAACTTCCACTTTACTATGCTCTGATGTTAAATTCAAATTCCAATTGTTGTCATTCAGAAGTCTCAAGAACTCATTCAAAGCGTCCTGTGAGACTGCCATATAATTAAAATATCATCAATATACCTGCAATAGGACACCAGGTTACAGATTTTCCCAATGGGACATAAAATGATTTGCATAACTGGGGCAAATTTGGTGCCCATCGCTGTACCCTGCAACTGCATATATTAATCACTGTACCAAAATTAGTTATGGTTAAGTACTCAATCTATACTGTCCAGAATAAAAGTGTTCTGTTTCATATGCTGAATAAAAAAAACAACCAAATAATATTGCAAGTATATAAGTATTTTTATTATTTACACAACAAAATGGTGACTTCTTTAATCACTCTTCTCTCATATTCACTGTGCTACTTTTTTTATCAATTTTATTTATCTCTGCATTTAAGGTGTAATTTTTAAGGTGGTACACTGACAAGTGAGCCGCAATCTTTACTATATCATTTTATATGGTGCATATCCATTGCGCTTTGCTTATCAGTTTTCTAGTGTAACTTAATATTTTGTTATTTTCTAAATCTGTAATACATATTGATTTACAAAAAAATAACCACTTCCACCTCAGTAACCCTGTGTAATGTTTGTGGTCTGGCCATTACTTGATTGGTTGCAGCTTTCTACAAATTAATTAGCTGATGAATATTTTAGTATTTTTGTTTACCCAATAGAGGTTTTATGCTTCGGTGATCCAGAGCCTCAATAATATGTCTGTTCAAGATACGTGGAAGTGATAGAAATACATCGGCTAGCTTAGCATTAGCAAAGGACCACTTATAACTTACTTCAAGTGAGATGCTATATGCTTGCCAAGATGGATGTTTCTGAAGTGCCGAAATATAAAACCTCAGGAGTGATGTATAACACAGCTGTTTTTCAGAGATTTGCACCTGAGTGGAAGAAACACTTATCTAGGATAAAACACATCTTTTGGTTAAGATATAACATCCACAATAAAAAAAAAAAATGTGCAATGATGCCAAGCCAGTTCAGGTCAGTACAACAGCAGCTGGCTGGGCTGATTGGGTAATTAATGTTAAAGTGCATTTTTCCTGCTCAGTGGTATTTTAAATAACTATCACCACATTAATATACACTCCACCTGTGCAAAATAAGCAGGATCTGTCCTTATTTTTACCGTAAATAAAACAGGAAAGTGACTGTTGTATGCAGAGCAATATATCATGTGAAATAATATCACTGTAAGGATTACATGTAAGGATTTATTCAGAAATAGGTTCCTTGCCACCAATTGTTTAAAAAGCCTGCATCACTTACAAATCATTAATAATTTATATGTGCCTTTTAAATGTGTCTGTGGTGTTCATGATGTCACCTGTGGCTTGATATGCAAATGAACTACTTTCAGTGTGAAATGTGTAATTTGCATATCAAGCCACTGCTGATCTCATAAACAGGAGACTCCACAGACACACAGAAAACATGTTTTTCTCTTAATCTGTCCATTTGCTTGCGGTTCAGTTAACACAGTGTATAGATTATTTTAAATCATTTTTTTTTTTGCTCTTTACGTTTACAGTAAAAATGATGTTTAGGCGACCGAGCCCCTTTATGGGTGGGACTTTGTCTGAATAAAAGTAATAGGGGGTTGTGGGAATATAAACCTCAGTCTTTCTATCGGTGTGTGTGGCAAACCTAGCCACTTTAGGTCATATTGCAGAACATTTAAAGGTTGTCTGAAATAGCTGTGTTACCCTGGTGTAAAAATGTATTCATGTTAATATATATTCTTATGTTAAAACCAGGTTCTGCTGTATTGAGGGATAATCCACTTAACAGGATTATCTAGTGGGAGTGCCCCTCCCGTACAGTGCATGGTGGGAGAAATGTCCTGTATTTGCACTTCCCAGGTAGTTCACTATTGTATAGCCCCTGGAAGGGGATTAAGGAAACCCCTTGCATGGGGAATTGCATAAATGCTGAAACTGTGAATAAACTAATCAGTTGACTCCCAGAACTGTTTCGTCCGGTTACTGGGGGATTTGGGATATTGCCTTACTTTCAAGCGCTTTACTTGGATTACCTTATTTTACCAGCGGAGATATTGGGATTTAATATTGCAGCTCCGCTACAGTGTGTAATATTGTTTGACATTCCCTCTAGATCTTGTGCAGAACATCCATTCAAGGTGTATAGATTAACACTAGTGGCGCCGGTATCTCAGAATCAGGTACTCTGTGTGACCAGCCAAACAGTGGTAAGGACTCGTCATCTTAACTCAGGTTCTGATTGGCTGGTGGAAGCACATGCTGTCAGCGCCTGTTATTTTTATAAGTAGCACTCTGAGGGGCTTAACATACGGAGACTCAAATTTTGAAGAGGGCTTAAGAATATCTTCAAATAGCAATTACAGCTAAATTTACCATAGCTGGTTGCAGTTATACCACGGCATTTCCTGTAAAAACATTGATAGTACAGAACAATTTATTATTCGGAATGGGAACTCCAGTTGGGATGCTTTCTAAAAATAAGGCTATGGGATTACAATAACTGCTTGATACTTGGGCAATGGAGCAAAGTCGAATTCCAGACAATTGACAGGTATATGGATAAGCTAATTAAAGGACAACTTTAATAAAATAAATACTTATCTTTAACTGAAAGATTTAGTAAAGTTTAGATATTTTAAATAAAAATGCTTTAATGAGAGAAAATCCAAATAAAGAACTTTGCAGAGTCCTCTTTGATCCATATAGCTCCATAGGGAGCGGACATGTTGTTTGGAATCTTGGGTTGGATGACCCAAGATTCCAAACAACATGTCGGTCCCCTGACAGCCTCTAGTTAGTGAGTGGCAACATTATCACAACTGCCTTTTGGAAAATTTGTCAGCAAGAAATTTGCGGATTCAGTACATTTGTATTGTTTTTTTCTTTTGCTGCTGGAAAAGTGACTTAATAAACAATTTAAGTATGCATTATCCAATGTCAGGTGACTCGTTCTAACAGGAGATGGTCACTAGGTTTGGTCCAGCACAATGTAAGTCGCTGAGATGGAATGTTCACCTCAACTCACCTTCAAGTAAAGTGTAGGCATTTAATAAAGAAATGCTTTAATAAAAGAATACAAATAAAGTAGGCCATTGAGCCCTTTTTTTTCTCCATATAGCTCCATCAGGGGGCGGCCATGTTGTTTAGAAGCTTGGGCAGATGGGGCAGATCTCCCTTCGTCTGACCAAGATGTCCTGTCCATAGAAACATAGAATGTGTCGGCAGATAAGAACCATTCGGTCCATCTAGTCTGCCCAATTTTTTGAATACTTTTATTAGTCCCCCGTTCCCGGTCTTATAGCTAGGATAGCCTTGTGCCTATCCCACGCATGCTTAAACTCCTTGACTGTGTTTACCTCTACAACTTCTGCTGGAAGGCTATTCCATACATCCACTACCCCTTTCAGTAAAGTAATACTTCCTGATATTACTTTTAAATCGTTGCCCCTCTAATTTAAGACTATGTCCTCTAGTTGTGGTAGTTTTTCTTCTTTTAAATATACTCTCTTCCTTTACTGTGTTGATTCCCTTTATGTATTTAAATGTTTCTATCATATCCCCCCTGTTACGTCTTTCCTCCAAGCTATACATGTTAAAGTGGGTCCACCCACTGATAGAGCTATACGTAACAAACAGAACTCTGCAAGGTACTTTATTTGTTTTCTTTCATTAAAGTATTTCTATTTAGAATGCCTACACTTGATTCAATCTTTCAGTTAAACAGAACTTCATTTTTGCTGACATTTGTCCTTTGAAGAGTGATAAGTTAATAAATGCAGGATAAAAAGCTTTAAATCTACAGACTTCACAAGAGAGATAGAATTCACAATAAGCTGCCGTCCTAATCATTCTGAATCATAACCTTCTACCCTGGCAGGAATGGAGGCATGTGCACTCTTGTTTAAAAAAAATGTGACACACACACCTTCAAATTGAAAACATTTTCTTAAAGGGGAATAGTCCTAAAATTACAAAGCCTTTTTTTAAGGACAGGCTTATTAGCAATTAGGCCTAAACGATGTAAATACATAGCATATTTAAAGGTCATGATCTGAGATCCTTTCACTGGCAGCAAGGGGTTGAAAAGCAAAGGCTACTACTGTGCCCATGAGCTACATGTCTCAAACTGCCAAGGACTGCCATCTGATAATAAATAGAATCTTGTTTTGGCCAAGGCCACTAGCTAGAAAAAAAAGATTTTTTTGCACTCCGCTACAGCCATTAAGTATTTTCCAAAAGGTGCTTTAATAAAATAACAAACAGTTGGGATTCCATGAAAACAGTGAATAGAAACGGGAAAGACTTTACGCGTTTCGCGTGATAAACACGCTTAATCATAGGTAAGTGACAAGTGACAAGTGTTTGTTCTGATCTTAAGTACGCATGGTCAGCCAATGAGTAAACACTGCCACCCCTGACTTTATTAGTGCCGGTTTATTCAGTCCCGATTTGCGGCTGGTACATCACATCTGATAATCCTACCTTTCAAGGTTACAGAGATTTTTATTCAGTGGATTTCCTTAACACAAGATCTGATTTCTCATTGAGTGGATCGACAGGATCTCTAAACCGCTGACACTAACAGCTTGATGTGAGATGGTCCGATATGAGGGGGTCCGCGACGCCTGCATTCTTGGCAAACCTTGAGACCTGGCCTTTAGTGTAGAAACTGCTAAGTAGTTTGGAGGAAATACTGCTGTGTGCCAAAACAATTACTCACAGTAATGTGCGGTGTGTGAGAGTGAACCATGCAGCTCAGCTGCAGTAAAATCCACTATATTCTACTCTTTATTAT
>CM069859.1:207253239-207393239 GCA_036172795.1 Pelodytes ibericus
GAAGGGAAATCTGACCCAAGATGCCAGAGAATGCCTATCTACTGCATTCACCCTTCATGCAAGTTCACTATTGATTCTGTCAGTGGCGTTTATGCAACATCCCAATTCTTGTAAATACCAATTTGCATAACATTTTGTGGTTTTCCTCTCTTCCAGGAGTTGACGTCTCCATGAGGCTAAATTTAAATGTCTTATTTTGCCAGCTTACATTGCACCAATAACTTGGTGCTCTGATAAATGACAACCTACAGATATGGTGGGGGTCAGACAGTTTTACCCAGTTATGTTAAACAGTAATTCAATGGAACGGTGCCAAAAAAGAATAAAATAATGCTTAATTCATATCAAACCTTATTTTTTAAATGCAAATATTAAAAAATGGAATCCTTGGCTTTCAATCTTCTACAACTGATGCACAAGTTTTTTTATTTGGAGTGTTCTTATAACACAGCAGTGTCAATCTGTGCTACTAAAGGTCTACATCTCTCATATTGCTAAAAACCCTGGCAGGGGAGAATGGGAGGCGTAGCTCAAAAAGAGTTGGTGGAGCCACAGTTTTACACCCTGGTTTTATTCCATTGTTTTACCTGTTGGTTATTTTTTTTTTTTTTTAAATGGCAATTTTAGACAATTTGAGATCTACAATGTCATAGTTGGTGTTTCTGCTAGACATTTTTAATGTACATTGGCAGTGTAACAAACCCTACATGTCTGACAGTTCACACCAAGGCAGGTCACAACTTGGAATGTTCGCAAGGAAAATACTGTATCTGCAGGAATTAGTCCATTAAAAACAAAATGGAGAACATACAAAAGGAATATGAAAGTGACACTAATAGAATAAACATGTGTGTATGCATACTTTATAGGGAATGAGACAGGATGAATAATATTACACAGGCTTACCTAAAAAAAAAAAATAAAACAGTGAAATCTACAAACCAAATATAACAGTTTAAACTAACTGCTGCTCTATAATTTTTCAAAGAATCTTTGAGACCCTCCCATGACCTGCAGGCAGAGCTAGCAAGGGGGGGGGGGGGGGGCAGATGGGGTGCCCTCCACCCTAGCTCAATGGGCTGGAGCTGCACCACTTCTGACCCTGGTGCCTAGATGTCCATTTGTGGCCCTCGAGGTGCTGCAGAACTACAAACCCTAAAATTCCCCACCAGCTTTCTAGAATGGCAGGTAATTATGGTAGTAGTAGTACAGGAACAGCGGGAGGGCCGCAGTTGAATTCTTAGACACCAAGACCACTTTCTATATTAATATCCAAAAGTTTTATGTGTACCTTATCTGTCAGTATATCTGTCTATCAATCTCTGTACCTTATCTGTCAGTATATCTGTCTATCAATCTCTGCACCTTATCTGTCAGTATATCTGTCTATCAATCTCTGTACCTTATCTGTCAGTATATCTGTCTATCAATCTCTGTACCTTATCTGTCAGTATATCTGTCTATCAGTCTCTGCACCTTATCTGTCAGTATATCTGTCTATCACTCTCTGCACCTTATCTGTCAGTATATCTGTCTATCAATCTCTGTACCTTATCTGTCAGTATATCTGTCTATCAATCTCTGTACCTTATCTGTCAGTATATCTGTCTATCAGTCTCTGCACCTTATCTGTCAGTATATCTGTCTATCACTCTCTGCACCTTATCTGTCAGTATATCTGTCTATCAATCTCTGTACCTTATCTGTCAGTATATCTGTCTATCAATCTCTGTACCTTATCTGTCAGTATATCTATCAATCTCTGTACCTTATCTGTCAGTATATCTGTATATCAATCCCTGTACCTTAACTGTCAGTATATCTGTCTATCAGTCTCCGTACCTTATCTGTCAGTATATCTGTCTATCAATCTCTGTACCTTATCTGTCAGTATATCTGTCTATCAATCTCTGCACCTTATCTGTCAGTATATCTGACTATCAATCTCTGTACCTTACCTGTCAGTATATCTGTCTATCACTCTCTGTACCTTATCTGTCAGTATATCTGTCTATCAATCTCTGTACCTTATCTGTCAGTATATCTGTCTATCAATCTTTGTACCTTATCTGTCAGTATATCTGTCTATCACTCTCTGTACCTTATCTGTCAGTATATCTGTCTATCAATCTCTGTACCTTATCTGTCAGTATATCTGTCTATCAATCTCTGTACCTTATCTGTCAGTATATCTGTCCATCAATCTCTGTATCTTATCTGTCAGTATATCTGTCTATCAATCTCTGTACCTTATCTGTCAGTATATCTGTCAGTATATCTGTCTATCAATCTCTGTACCTTATCTGTCAGTATATCTGTCTATCAATCTCTGTACATTATCTGTCAGTATATCTGTCTATCAATCTCTGCACCTTATCTGTCAGTATATCTGTCTATCAATCTCTGTACCTTATCTGTCAGTATATCTGTCTATCAATCTCTGTACCTTATCTGTCAGTATATCTGTCTATCAATCTCTGTATCTTATCTGTCAGTATATCTGTCTATCAATCTCTGTACCTTATCTGTCAGTATATCTGTCTATCAATCTCTGTACATTATCTGTCAGTATATCTGTCTATCAATCTCTGCACCTTATCTGTCAGTATATCTGTCTATCAATCTCTGTACCTTATCTGTCAGTATATCTGTCTATCAATCTCTGTATCTTATCTGTCAGTATATCTGTCTATCAATCTCTGTATCTTATCTGTCAGTATATCTATCAGTCTCCGTACCTTATCTGTCAGTATATCTGTCTATCAATCTCTGTACCTTATCTGTCAGTATATCTGTCTATCAATCTCTGTACATTATCTGTCAGTATATCTGTCTATCAATCTCTGTACCTTATCTGTCAGTATATCTGTCTATCAATCTCTGTACCTTATCTGTCAGTATATCTGTCTATCAATCTCTGTACCTTATCTGTCAGTATATCTGTCTATCAATCCCTGTACCTTATCTGTCAGTATATCTGTCTATCAATCTCTGTACCTTATCTGTCAGTATATCTGTCTATCAGTCTCCGTACCTTATCTGTCAGTATATCTGTCTATCAATCTCTGTACCTTATCTGTCAGTATATCTGTCTATCAATCTCTGTACCTTATCTGTCAGTATATCTGTCTATCAATCTCTGTACCTTATCTGTCAGTATATCTGTCTATCACTCTCTGCACCTTATCTGTCAGTATATCTGTCTATCAATCTCTGTACCTTATCTGTCAGTATATCTGTCTATCAATCTCTGTACCTTATCTGTCAGTATATCTATCAATCTCTGTACCTTATCTGTCAGTATATCTGTATATCAATCCCTGTACCTTATCTGTCAGTATATCTGTCTATCAGTCTCCGTACCTTATCTGTCAGTATATCTGTCTATCAAGCTCTGTACCTTATCTGTCAGTATATCTGTCTATCAATCTCTGCACCTTATCTGTCAGTATATCTGACTATCAATCTCTGTACCTTACATGTCAGTATATCTGTCTATCACTCTCTGTACCTTATCTGTCAGTATATCTGTCTATCAATCTCTGTACCTTATCTGTCAGTATATCTGTCTATCAATCTTTGTACCTTATCTGTCAGTATATCTGTCTATCACTCTCTGTACCTTATCTGTCAGTATATCTGTCTATCAATCTCTGTACCTTATCTGTCAGTATATCTGTCTATCAATCTCTGTACCTTATCTGTCAGTATATCTGTCCATCAATCTCTGTATCTTATCTGTCAGTATATCTGTCTATCAATCTCTGTACCTTATCTGTCAGTATATCTGTCAGTATATCTGTCTATCAATCTCTGTACCTTATCTGTCAGTATATCTGTCTATCAATCTCTGTACCTTATCTGTCAGTATATCTGTCTATCAATCTCTGTACATTATCTGTCAGTATATCTGTCTATCAATCTCTGCACCTTATCTGTCAGTATATCTGTCTATCAATCTCTGTACCTTATCTGTCAGTATATCTGTCTATCAATCTCTGTACCTTATCTGTCAGTATATCTGTCTATCAATCTCTGTATCTTATCTGTCAGTATATCTGTCTATCAATCTCTGTATCTTATCTGTCAGTATATCTGTCTATCAATCAATCTCTGCACCTTATCTGTCAGTATATCTGTCTATCAATCTCTGCACCTTATCTGTCAGTATATCTGTCTATCAATCTCTGTACCTTATCTGTCAGTATATCTGTCTATCAATCTCTGCACCTTATCTGTCAGTATATATGTCTATCAATCTCTGCACCTTATCTGTCAATATATCTGTCTATCAATCCCTGTACCTTATCTGTCAGTTTATCTGTCTATCAATTTCTGTACCTTATCTGTCAGTATATCTGTCTGTCAGTCTCTGTACCTTATCTGTCAGTATATCTGTCTATCAATCCCTGTACCTTATCTGTCAGTTTATCTGTCTATTAATCTCTGTACCTTATCTGTCAGTATATCTGTCTGTCAGTCTCTGTACCTTATCTGTCAGTATATCTATAACTCTCTGTATCTTATCTGTCAGTATATCTGTCTATACATCTCTGTACCTTATCTGTCAACATATATCTGTCTATCAATATCTGTATCTTATCTGTCAGTATATCTGTCCATCAATGTCAGTACCTTATCTGTCAGTATATCTGTCTATCAATCTCTGTATCTTATCTGTCAATATATCTGTCTATCAATGTCAGTACCTTATCTGTCAGTATATCTGTCTATCAATCTCTGTATCTTATCTGTCAGTATATCTGTCTATCAATCTCTGTACCTTATCTGTCAGTATATCTGTCCATCAATGTCAGTACCTTATCTGTCAGTATATCTGTCTATCAATCTCTGTATCTTATCTGTCAATATATCTGTCTATCAATGTCAGTACCTTATCTGTCAGTATATCTGTCTATCAATCTCTGTATCTTATCTGTCAGTATATCTGTCTATCAATCTCTGTACCTTATCTGTCAGTATATCTGTCTATCAATCTCTGCACCTTATCTGTCAGTATATCTGTCTATCAATCTCTGCACCTTATCTGTCAGTATATCTGCCTATCAATCTCTGTACCTTATCTGTCAGTATATCTGTCTATCAATCTCTGCACCTTATCTGTCAGTATATATGTCTATCAATCTCTGCACCTTATCTGTCAATATATCTGTCTATCAATCCCTGTACCTTATCTGTCAGTTTATCTGTCTATCAATCTCTGTACCTTATCTGTCAGTATATCTGTCTGTCAGTCTCTGTACCTTATCTGTCAGTATATCTGTCTATCAATCCCTGTACCTTATCTGTCAGTTTATCTGTCTATTAATCTCTGTACCTTATCTGTCAGTATATCTGTCTGTCAGTCTCTGTACCTTATCTGTCAGTATATCTATAAATCTCTGTATCTTATCTGTCAGTATATCTGTCTATACATCTCTGTACCTTATCTGTCAACATATATCTGTCTATCAATATCTGTATCTTATCTGTCAGTATATCTGTCCATCAATGTCAGTACCTTATCTGTCAGTATATCTGTCTATCAATCTCTGTATCTTATCTGTCAATATATCTGTCTATCAATGTCAGTACCTTATCTGTCAGTATATCTGTCTATCAATCTCTGTACCTTATCTGTCAGTATATCTGTCTATCAATCTCTGCACCTTATCTGTCAGTATATCTGTCTATCAATCTCTGTACCTTATCTGTCAGTATTTCAATCTCTGTACCTTATCTGTCAGTATATCTGTCCATCAATGTCAGTTCCTTATCTGTCAGTATATCTGTCTATCACTCTCTGCACCTTATCTGTCAGTATATCTGTCTATCAATCTCTGCACCTTATCTGTCAGTATATCTGTCTATCAATCTCTGCACCTTATCTGTCAGTATATCTGTCTATCAATCGCTGTACCTTATCTGTCAGTATTTCAATCTCTGTACCTTATCTGTCAGTATTTCAATCTCTGTACCTTATCTGTCAGTATTTCAATCTCTGTACCTTATCTGTCAGTATATCTGTCCATCAATGTCAGTTCCTTATCTGTCAGTATATCTGTCTATCACTCTCTGCACCTTATCTGTCAGTATATCTGTCTATCAGTCTCTGTACCTTATCTGTCAGTATATCTGTCTATCAATCTCTGTATCTTATCTGTCAGTTTATCTGTCTATCAGTCTCTGCACCTTATCTGTCAGTATATCTGTCTATCACTCTCTGTACCTTATCTGTCAGTATATCTGTCTATCAGTCTCTGCACCTTATCTGTCAGTATATCTGTCTATCAATCACTGTATCTTATCTGTCAGTATATCTGTCTATCAATCACTGTACCTTATCTGTCAGTATATCTGTCTATCAATCTCTGTACCTTATCTGTCAGTATATCTGTCTATCACTCTCTGTACCTTTTCTGTCAGTATATCTGTCTGTCAGTCTCTGTACCTTATCTGTCAGTATATCTGTCTATCAATCCCTGTACCTTATCTGTCAGTTTATCTGTCTATCAATCTCTGTACCTTATCTGTCAGTATATCAGTCTGTCAGTCTCTGTACCTTATCTGTCAGTATATCTATAAATCTCTGTATCTTATCTGTCAGTATATCTGTCTATACATCTCTGTACCTTATCTGTCGACATATATCTGTCTATCAATATCTGTATCTTATCTGTCAGTATATCTGTCTATCAATCCCTGTACCTTATCTGTCAGTATATCTGTCTATCAATCTCTGTACCTTATCTGTCAGTATATCTGTCTATCAGTCTCCGTACCTTATCTGTCAGTATATCTGTCTATCAATCTCTGTACCTTATCTGTCAGTATATCTGTCTATCAATCTCTGTACCTTATCTGTCAGTATATCTGTCTATCAATCTCTGTACCTTATCTGTCAGTATATCTGTCTATCACTCTCTGCACCTTATCTGTCAGTATATCTGTCTATCAATCTCTGTACCTTATCTGTCAGTATATCTGTCTATCAATCTCTGTACCTTATCTGTCAGTATATCTATCAATCTCTGTACCTTATCTGTCAGTATATCTGTATATCAATCCCTGTACCTTATCTGTCAGTATATCTGTCTATCAGTCTCCGTACCTTATCTGTCAGTATATCTGTCTATCAAGCTCTGTACCTTATCTGTCAGTATATCTGTCTATCAATCTCTGCACCTTATCTGTCAGTATATCTGACTATCAATCTCTGTACCTTACCTGTCAGTATATCTGACTATCAATCTCTGTACCTTACCTGTCAGTATATCTGTCTATCAATCTCTGTACCTTATCTGTCAGTATATCTGTCCATCAATCTCTGTATCTTATCTGTCAGTATATCTGTCTATCAATCTCTGTACCTTATCTGTCAGTATATCTGTCAGTATATCTGTCTATCAATCTCTGTACCTTATCTGTCAGTATATCTGTCTATCAATCTCTGTACATTATCTGTCAGTATATCTGTCTATCAATCTCTGCACCTTATCTGTCAGTATATCTGTCTATCAATCTCTGTACCTTATCTGTCAGTATATCTGTCTATCAATCTCTGTACCTTATCTGTCAGTATATCTGTCTATCAATCTCTGTATCTTATCTGTCAGTATATCTGTCTATCAATCTCTGTATCTTATCTGTCAGTATATCTGTCTATCAATCAATCTCTGCACCTTATCTGTCAGTATATCTGTCTATCAATCTCTGCACCTTATCTGTCAGTATATCTGTCTATCAATCTCTGTACCTTATCTGTCAGTATATCTGTCAGTATATCTGTCTATCAATCTCTGCACCTTATCTGTCAGTATATATGTCTATCAATCTCTGCACCTTATCTGTCAATATATCTGTCTATCAATCCCTGTACCTTATCTGTCAGTTTATCTGTCTATCAATTTCTGTACCTTATCTGTCAGTATATCTGTCTGTCAGTCTCTGTACCTTATCTGTCAGTATATCTGTCTATCAATCCCTGTACCTTATCTGTCAGTTTATCTGTCTATTAATCTCTGTACCTTATCTGTCAGTATATCTGTCTGTCAGTCTCTGTACCTTATCTGTCAGTATATCTATAACTCTCTGTATCTTATCTGTCAGTATATCTGTCTATACATCTCTGTACCTTATCTGTCAACATATATCTGTCTATCAATATCTGTATCTTATCTGTCAGTATATCTGTCCATCAATGTCAGTACCTTATCTGTCAGTATATCTGTCTATCAATCTCTGTATCTTATCTGTCAATATATCTGTCTATCAATGTCAGTACCTTATCTGTCAGTATATCTGTCTATCAATCTCTGTATCTTATCTGTCAGTATATCTGTCTATCAATCTCTGTACCTTATCTGTCAGTATATCTGTCCATCAATGTCAGTACCTTATCTGTCAGTATATCTGTCTATCAATCTCTGTATCTTATCTGTCAATATATCTGTCTATCAATGTCAGTACCTTATCTGTCAGTATATCTGTCTATCAATCTCTGTATCTTATCTGTCAGTATATCTGTCTATCAATCTCTGTACCTTATCTGTCAGTATATCTGTCTATCAATCTCTGCACCTTATCTGTCAGTATATCTGTCTATCAATCTCTGCACCTTATCTGTCAGTATATCTGCCTATCAATCTCTGTACCTTATCTGTCAGTATATCTGTCTATCAATCTCTGCACCTTATCTGTCAGTATATATGTCTATCAATCTCTGCACCTTATCTGTCAATATATCTGTCTATCAATCCCTGTACCTTATCTGTCAGTTTATCTGTCTATCAATCTCTGTACCTTATCTGTCAGTATATCTGTCTGTCAGTCTCTGTACCTTATCTGTCAGTATATCTGTCTATCAATCCCTGTACCTTATCTGTCAGTTTATCTGTCTATTAATCTCTGTACCTTATCTGTCAGTATATCTATAAATCTCTGTATCTTATCTGTCAGTATATCTGTCTATACATCTCTGTACCTTATCTGTCAACATATATCTGTCTATCAATATCTGTATCTTATCTGTCAGTATATCTGTCCATCAATGTCAGTACCTTATCTGTCAGTATATCTGTCTATCAATCTCTGTATCTTATCTGTCAATATATCTGTCTATCAATGTCAGTACCTTATCTGTCAGTATATCTGTCTATCAATCTCTGTACCTTATCTGTCAGTATATCTGTCTATCAATCTCTGCACCTTATCTGTCAGTATATCTGTCTATCAATCTCTGTACCTTATCTGTCAGTATTTCAATCTCTGTACCTTATCTGTCAGTATATCTGTCCATCAATGTCAGTTCCTTATCTGTCAGTATATCTGTCTATCACTCTCTGCACCTTATCTGTCAGTATATCTGTCTATCAATCTCTGCACCTTATCTGTCAGTATATCTGTCTATCAATCTCTGCACCTTATCTGTCAGTATATCTGTCTATCAATCGCTGTACCTTATCTGTCAGTATTTCAATCTCTGTACCTTATCTGTCAGTATTTCAATCTCTGTACCTTATCTGTCAGTATTTCAATCTCTGTACCTTATCTGTCAGTATATCTGTCCATCAATGTCAGTTCCTTATCTGTCAGTATATCTGTCTATCACTCTCTGCACCTTATCTGTCAGTATATCTGTCTATCAGTCTCTGTACCTTATCTGTCAGTATATCTGTCTATCAATCTCTGTATCTTATCTGTCAGTTTATCTGTCTATCAGTCTCTGCACCTTATCTGTCAGTATATCTGTCTATCACTCTCTGTACCTTATCTGTCAGTATATCTGTCTATCAGTCTCTGCACCTTATCTGTCAGTATATCTGTCTATCAATCACTGTATCTTATCTGTCAGTATATCTGTCTATCAATCACTGTACCTTATCTGTCAGTATATCTGTCTATCAATCTCTGTACCTTATCTGTCAGTATATCTGTCTATCACTCTCTGTACCTTTTCTGTCAGTATATCTGTCTGTCAGTCTCTGTACCTTATCTGTCAGTATATCTGTCTATCAATCCCTGTACCTTATCTGTCAGTTTATCTGTCTATCAATCTCTGTACCTTATCTGTCAGTATATCAGTCTGTCAGTCTCTGTACCTTATCTGTCAGTATATCTATAAATCTCTGTATCTTATCTGTCAGTATATCTGTCTATACATCTCTGTACCTTATCTGTCGACATATATCTGTCTATCAATATCTGTATCTTATCTGTCAGTATATCTGTCTATCACTCTCTGTACCTTATCTGTCAGTATATCTGTCTATCAATCTCTGCACCTTATCTGTCAGTATATCTGTCCATCAATGTCAGTACCTTATCTGTCAGTATATCTGTCTGTCAGTCTCTGTACCTTATCTGTCAGTATATCTATAAATCTCTGTATCTTATCTGTCAGTATATCTGTCTATACATCTCTGTACCTTATCTGTCAACATATATCTGTCTATCAATATCTGTATCTTATCTGTCAGTATATCTGTCCATCAATGTCAGTACCTTATCTGTCAGTATATCTGTCTATCAATCTCTGTATCTTATCTGTCAGTATATCTGTCTATCAATGTCAGTACCTTATCTGTCAGTATATCTGTCTATCAATCTCTGTACCTTATCTGTCAGTATATCTGTCTATAAATCTCTGCACCTTATCTGTCAGTATATCTGTCTATCAATCTCTGTACCTTATCTGTCAGTATATCTGTCTATCAATCTCTGCACCTTATCTGTCAGTATATCTGTCTATCAATCTCTGCACCTTATCTGTCTGTATATCTGTCTATTAATCTCTGTACCTTATCTGTCAGTATTTCAATCTCTGTACCTTATCTGTCAGTATATCTGTCCATCCATGTCAGTTCCTTATCTGTCAGTATATCTGTCTATCACTCTCTGCACCTTATCTGTCAGTATATCTATCTATCAGTCTCTGTACCTTATCTGTCAGTATATCTGTCTATCAATCTCTGTATCTTATCTGTCAGTTTATCTTTCTATCAGTCTCTGCACCTTATCTGTCAGTATATCTGTCTATCACTCTCTGCACCTTATCTGTCAGTATATCTGTCAATCACTGTATCTTATCTGTCAGTATATCTGTCTATCAATCTCTGTACCTTATCTGTCAGTATATCTGTCTATCAATCTCTGTACCTTATCTGTCAGTATATCTGTCTATCACTCTCTGTACCTTATCTGTCAGTATATCTGCCTATCAGTCTCTGTACCTTATCTGTCAGTATATCTGTCTATCAATCTCTGTATCTTATCTGTCAGTATATCTGTATCAGTCTCTGTACCTTATCTGTCAGTATATCTGTCTGTCAGTCTCTGTACCTTATCTGTCAGTATATCTATAAATCTCTGTATCTTATCTGTCAGTATATCTGTCTATCAATATCTGTATCTTATCTGTCGACATATATCTGTCTATCAATATCTGTATCTTATCTGTCAGTATATCTGTCTATCACTCTCTGTACCTTATCTGTCAGTATATCTGTCTATCAATCTCTGCACCTTATCTGTCAGTATATCTGTCCATCAATGTCAGTACCTTATCTGTCAGTATATCTGTCTATCAATCTCTGTACCTTATCTGTCGGTATATCTGTCTATCAATCTCTTCACCTTATCTGTCAGTATATCTGTCTATCAATCTCTGCACCTTATCTGTCAGTATATCTGTCTATCAATCTCTGTACCTTATCTGTCAGTATATCTGTCTATCAATCTCTGTATCTTATCTGTCAGTATATCTGTCTATCACTCTCTGTACCTTATCTGTCAGTATATCTGTCTATCAATCTCTGCACCTTATCTGTCAGTATATCTGTCTATCAGTCTCTGTACCTTATCTGTCAGTATATCTGTCTATCAATCTGTGTACCTTATCTGTCAGTATATCTGTCTATCAATCTCTGTACCTTATCTGTCAGTATATCTGACTATCAATCTATGTACATTATCTGTCAGTATATCTGTCTATCAATCTCTGTACCTTATCTGTCAGTATATCTGTCTATCAATCTCGTTACCTTATCTGTCAGTATATCTGTCTATCAATGTCAGTACCTTATCTGTCAGTATATCTGTCTATCAATCTCTGTACCTTATCTGTCAGTATATCTGTCTATCAATCTCTGTACCTTATCTGTTAGTATATCTGTCTATCAATCTCTGATTGTTATCTGTCAGTATATCTGTCTATCAATCTCTGTACCTTATCTGTCGGTATATCTGTCTATCAATCTCTTCACCTTATCTGTCAGTATATCTGTCTATCAATCTCTGCACCTTATCTGTCAGTATATCTGTCTATCAATCTCTGTACCTTATCTGTCAGTATATCTGTCTATCAATCTCTGTATCTTATCTGTCAGTATATCTGTCTATCACTCTCTGTACCTTATCTGTCAGTATATCTGTCTATCAATCTCTGCACCTTATCTGTCAGTATATCTGTCTATCAGTCTCTGTACCTTATCTGTCAGTATATCTGTCTATCAATCTGTGTACCTTATCTGTCAGTATATCTGTCTATCAATCTCTGTACCTTATCTGTCAGTATATCTGACTATCAATCTATGTACATTATCTGTCAGTATATCTGTCTATCAATCTCTGTACCTTATCTGTCAGTATATCTGTCTATCAATCTCGTTACCTTATCTGTCAGTATATCTGTCTATCAATGTCAGTACCTTATCTGTCAGTATATCTGTCTATCAATCTCTGTACCTTATCTGTCAGTATATCTGTCTATCAATCTCTGTACCTTATCTGTTAGTATATCTGTCTATCAATCTCTGATTGTTATCTGTCAGTATATCTGTCTATCAATCTCTGTACCTTATCTGTCAGTATATCTGTCTATCAATCTCTGCACCTTATCTGTCAGTATATCGGTCTATCAGTCTCTGTATCTTATCTGTCAGTATATCTGTCTATCAATCTCTGTACCTTATCTGTCAGTATATCTGTCTATCAATCTCTGTACCTTATCTGTCAGTATATCTGTCTATCAATCTCTGATTGTTATCTGTCAGTATATCTGTCTATCAATCTCTGTACCTTATCTGTCAGTATATCTGTCTATCAGTCTCTGTATCTTATCTGTCAGTATATCTGTCTATCAATCTCTGTACCTTATCTGTCAGTATATCTGTCTATCAATCTCTGTACCTTATCTGTCAGTATATCTGTCTATCAATCTCTGTACCTTATCTGTCAGTATATCTGTCTATCAATCTCGTTACCTTATCTGTCAGTATATCTGTCTATCAATCTCTGTACCTTATCTGTCAGTATATCTGTCTATCTATCTCTGCACCTTATCTGTCAGTATATCTGTCTATCAATGTCAGTACCTTATCTGTCAGTATATCTGTCTATCAATCTCTGTACCTTATCTGTCAGTATATCTGTCTATCAATCTCTGTACCTTATCTGTTAGTATATCTGTCTATCAATCTCTGATTGTTATCTGTCAGTATATCTGTCTATCAATCCCTGTACCTTATCTGTCAGTATATCTGTCTATCAATCTCTGTACCTTATCTGTTAGTATATCTGTCTATCAATCTCTGATTGTTATCTGTCAGTATATCTGTCTATCAATCTCTGTACCTTATCTGTTAGTATATCTGTCTATCAATCTCTGATTGTTATCTGTCAGTATATCTGTCTATCAATCTCTGCACCTTATCTGTCAGTATATCTGTCTATCAGTCTCTGTATCTTATCTGTCAGTATATCTGTCTATCAATCTCTGTACCTTATCTGTCAGTATATCTGTCTATCAATCTCTGTACCTTATCTGTCAGTATATCTGTCTATCAGTCTCTGTACCTTATCTGTCAGTATATCTGTCTATCACTCTCTGCACCTTATCTGTCAGTATATCTGTCAATCACTGTATCTTATCTGTCAGTATATCTGTCTATCAATCTCTGTACCTTATCTGTCAGTATATCTGTCTATCAATCTCTGTACCTTATCTGTCAGTATATCTGTCTATCACTCTCTGTACCTTATCTGTCAGTATATCTGCCTATCAGTCTCTGTACCTTATCTGTCAGTATATCTGTCTATCAATCTCTGTATCTTATCTGTCAGTATATCTGTATCAGTCTCTGTACCTTATCTGTCAGTATATCTGTCTGTCAGTCTCTGTACCTTATCTGTCAGTATATCTATAAATCTCTGTATCTTATCTGTCAGTATATCTGTCTATACATCTCTGTACCTTATCTGTAGACATATATCTGTCTATCAATATCTGTATCTTATCTGTCAGTATATCTGTCTATCACTCTCTGTACCTTATCTGTCAGTATATCTGTCTATCAATCTCTGCACCTTATCTGTCAGTATATCTGTCCATCAATGTCAGTACCTTATCTGTCAGTATATCTGTCTATCAATCTCTGTACCTTATCTGTCGGTATATCTGTCTATCAATCTCTTCACCTTATCTGTCAGTATATCTGTCTATCAATCTCTGCACCTTATCTGTCAGTATATCTGTCTATCAATCTCTGTACCTTATCTGTCAGTATATCTGTCTATCAATCTCTGTATCTTATCTGTCAGTATATCTGTCTATCACTCTCTGTACCTTATCTGTCAGTATATCTGTCTATCAATCTCTGCACCTTATCTGTCAGTATATCTGTCTATCAGTCTCTGTACCTTATCTGTCAGTATATCTGTCTATCAATCTGTGTACCTTATCTGTCAGTATATCTGTCTATCAATCTCTGTACCTTATCTGTCAGTATATCTGACTATCAATCTATGTACATTATCTGTCAGTATATCTGTCTATCAATCTCTGTACCTTATCTGTCAGTATATCTGTCTATCAATCTCGTTACCTTATCTGTCAGTATATCTGTCTATCAATGTCAGTACCTTATCTGTCAGTATATCTGTCTATCAATCTCTGTACCTTATCTGTCAGTATATCTGTCTATCAATCTCTGTACCTTATCTGTTAGTATATCTGTCTATCAATCTCTGATTGTTATCTGTCAGTATATCTGTCTATCAATCTCTGTACCTTATCTGTCGGTATATCTGTCTATCAATCTCTTCACCTTATCTGTCAGTATATCTGTCTATCAATCTCTGCACCTTATCTGTCAGTATATCTGTCTATCAATCTCTGTACCTTATCTGTCAGTATATCTGTCTATCAATCTCTGTATCTTATCTGTCAGTATATCTGTCTATCACTCTCTGTACCTTATCTGTCAGTATATCTGTCTATCAATCTCTGCACCTTATCTGTCAGTATATCTGTCTATCAGTCTCTGTACCTTATCTGTCAGTATATCTGTCTATCAATCTGTGTACCTTATCTGTCAGTATATCTGTCTATCAATCTCTGTACCTTATCTGTCAGTATATCTGACTATCAATCTATGTACATTATCTGTCAGTATATCTGTCTATCAATCTCTGTACCTTATCTGTCAGTATATCTGTCTATCAATCTGTGTACCTTATCTGTCAGTATATCTGTCTATCAATCTCTGTACCTTATCTGTCAGTATATCTGACTATCAATCTATGTACATTATCTGTCAGTATATCTGTCTATCAATCTCTGTACCTTATCTGTCAGTATATCTGTCTATCAATCTCGTTACCTTATCTGTCAGTATATCTGTCTATCAATGTCAGTACCTTATCTGTCAGTATATCTGTCTATCAATCTCTGTACCTTATCTGTCAGTATATCTGTCTATCAATCTCTGTACCTTATCTGTTAGTATATCTGTCTATCAATCTCTGATTGTTATCTGTCAGTATATCTGTCTATCAATCTCTGTACCTTATCTGTCGGTATATCTGTCTATCAATCTCTTCACCTTATCTGTCAGTATATCTGTCTATCAATCTCTGCACCTTATCTGTCAGTATATCTGTCTATCAATCTCTGTACCTTATCTGTCAGTATATCTGTCTATCAATCTCTGTATCTTATCTGTCAGTATATCTGTCTATCACTCTCTGTACCTTATCTGTCAGTATATCTGTCTATCAATCTCTGCACCTTATCTGTCAGTATATCTGTCTATCAGTCTCTGTACCTTATCTGTCAGTATATCTGTCTATCAATCTGTGTACCTTATCTGTCAGTATATCTGTCTATCAATCTCTGTACCTTATCTGTCAGTATATCTGACTATCAATCTATGTACATTATCTGTCAGTATATCTGTCTATCAATCTCTGTACCTTATCTGTCAGTATATCTGTCTATCAATCTCGTTACCTTATCTGTCAGTATATCTGTCTATCAATGTCAGTACCTTATCTGTCAGTATATCTGTCTATCAATCTCTGTACCTTATCTGTCAGTATATCTGTCTATCAATCTCTGTACCTTATCTGTTAGTATATCTGTCTATCAATCTCTGATTGTTATCTGTCAGTATATCTGTCTATCAATCTCTGTACCTTATCTGTCAGTATATCTGTCTATCAATCTCTGTACCTTATCTGTTAGTATATCTGTCTATCAATCCCTGTACCTTATCTGTCAGTATATCTGTCTATCAATCTCTGTACCTTATCTGTCAGTATATCGGTCTATCAGTCTCTGTATCTTATCTGTCAGTATATCTGTCTATCAATCTCTGTACCTTATCTGTCAGTATATCTGTCTATCAATCTCTGTACCTTATCTGTCAGTATATCTGTCTATCAATCTCTGTACCTTATCTGTCAGTATATCTGTCTATCAATCTCTGTACCTTATCTGTCAGTATATCTGTCTATCAGTCTCTGTACCTTATCTGTCAGTATACCTGTCTATCAATCTCTGTACCTTATCTGTCAGTATATCTGTCTATCAATCTCGTTACCTTATCTGTCAGTATATCTGTCTATCAATGTCAGTACCTTATCTGTCAGTATATCTGTCTATCAATCTCTGTACCTTATCTGTCAGTATATCTGTCTATCAATCTCTGTACCTTATCTGTCAGTATATCTGTCTATCAATCTCTGTACCTTATCTGTTAGTATATCTGTCTATCAATCTCTGATTGTTATCTGTCAGTATATCTGTCTATCAATCTCTGTACCTTATCTGTTAGTATATCTGTCTATCAATCTCTGATTGTTATCTGTCAGTATATCTGTCTATCAATCTCTGCACCTTATCTGTCAGTATATCTGTCTATCAGTCTCTGTATCTTATCTGTCAGTATATCTGTCTATCAATCTCTGTACCTTATCTGTCAGTATATCTGTCTATCAATCTCTGTACCTTATCTGTCAGTATATCTGTCTATCAATCTCTGTACCTTATCTGTCAGTATATCTGTCTATCAATCTCTGTACCTTATCTGTCAGTATATCTGTCTATCAATCTCTGTACCTTATCTGTCAGTATATCTGTCTATCAATCCCTGTACCTTATCTGTCAGTATATCTATCAGTCTCTGTACCTTATCTGTCAGTATATCTGTCTATCAATCTCTGTACCTTATCTGTCAGTATATCTGTCTATCAATCTCTGTACCTTATCTGTCAGTATATCTGTCTATCAATCTCTGTACCTTATCTGTCAGTATATCTGTCTATCAATCTCCGTACCTTATCTGTCAGTATATCTGTCTATCACTCACTGTACCTTATCTGTTAGTATATCTGTCTATCAATCTCTGTACCTTATCTGTCAGTATATCTGTCTATCAATCTCTGTACCTTATCTGTCAGTATATCTGTCTATCACTCCCTGTACCTTATCTGTCAGTATATCTGTCTATCAATCTCTGTAACTTATCTGTCAGTATATCTGTCTATCAATCTCTGTACCTTATCTGTCAGTATATCTGTCTATCAATCTCTGTAACTTATCTGTCAGTATATCTGTCTATCAATCTCTGTACCTTATCTGTCAGTATATCTGTCTATCAATCTCTGTACCTTATCTGTCAGTATATCTGTCCATCAATCTCTGTACCTTATCTGTCAGTATATCTGTCTATCAGTCTCTGTACCTTATCTGTCAGTATATCTGTATATCAATCCCTGTACCTTATCTGTCAGTATATCTGTCTATCAATCTCTGTACCTTATCTGTCAGTATATCTGTCTATCAATCTCTGTACCTTATCTGTCAGTATATCTGTCTATCAGTCTCTGCACCTTATCTGTCAGTATATCTGTCTATCAGTCTCTGTACCTTATCTGTCAGTATATCTGTCTATCAATCTCTGTACCTTATCTGTCAGTATATCTATCAGTCTCTGTACCTTATCTGTCAGTATATCTGTCTATCAGTCTCTGCTCCTTATCTGTCAGTATATCTGTCCATCAATGTCAGTACCTTATCTGTCAGTATATCTGTCTATCAATCTCTGCACCTTATCTGTCAGTATATCTGTCTATCAATCTCTGTACCTTATCTGTCAGTATATCTGTCTATCAGTCTCTGTACCTTATCTGTCAGTATATCTGTCTATCAGTCTCTGTACCTTATCTGTCAGTATATCTGTCTATCAATCTCTGATTGTTATCTGTCAGTATATCTGTCCATCAATGTCAGTACCTTATCTGTCAGTATATCTGTCCTGCCTGTCTATAAATCTTTGTCTGTCTGTGTCTGTCTCTCTGAATATCTGTCAATATATCTGTCATGCCTGCCTGTGTCTGTCCATCCCTCTGTCTGTCTCTGTATATGTCAGTATATCGGACCTTCCTGTGTATCAATCTATGTCTGTCTCTCTGCATCTACATTTCCTTGGAACACAGGGAAAAACTGGAAAGAGCCATATAACATTATTTCTCCTGCGGGGGGGGGGGGGAATACCATCCCATAGAGCAGCTTATTCTATCTAAATTTGTTCTCGGTTTGAGCTGATCTCACATGAGTACTGTATATTTATCCATAATAAAACCAGGTATTTCATGTACCAGCAGTGTACGTTCTGACCTGTGCTTATCACAGCTTCATTTCACCTTCTCCGAGTCTCGTGTAAAGCTGCTAGAGTATATGATTCCCAAAATAGTTTTATTGTCACCTCTACAACGAAAATTGCAGAGATCCGGCCTTCATTTCTTCTACAAGACCTTCAGTCGCTGTTACGAACAGGCCTACATCAGCGACCCCCTGTTTATAATACACTGAATTTAACTTGCAAATGAAATTACCAAGAAACGTTACATCATGCAACATGCAATGAAAATGTGTGTGGGAAGATATTCAATCTAGAAAACAAGTGCCATTCACTGAAACCTTTCTGTGCAGACTGACTTGAATTAGATTTCAGAGTAGGGGTTTATTTTGTGGCAAAATCATATCTTACAGATTAACAAAGATTTAATCACTGGGTTTATTTTCATACGTGGAATTAGTTGAATATAATGGGAATGCTTTGCAACCTTTATTATAATAGAAAAAAAACATGTGTGAAGCTTTGCAAATATTAATAGTTTACCTCAGAATAACTCTCATTGAGATCATAACACAACATTTGCTTTCAAACTTTTAAGTACTGTGTTAACTTTGTAAAGTTTATGTGCCTTTTCTGTGTGTTTAAAATACATTTTGATGTATAGCATTTTAATGGGCAATGATAATTATTTGGCAAATTATGTTCAATTGAACTTTGCATCAAGTACAGACATTTTAAATAGAAATGCTTTAATGAAAGAATACAAATAAAGTACATGATGAACCACTCTTTGTGTCCTATGGCTCTATCGCAGGGCGGCCATGTTGTTTAGAACCTTGGGTCAGAGCTTCCTTCATCTGGAATTGTGGTCTACAATAGTTGGAGTTCTGAAGGTGATATGTCCTACTGAACTAGCACAAAACTATTTTCTTTAATACCACACTCTTCTGCCTTGTATGAATTGTATTTACAAAATATACACTACATTTATAAACTGTAATCTACAGTTTAAATATGACATAGCGTAATAGAGACAAGCTCTAGCACACAAAATTCAGCACATGCTTAATAAACACGATAACCTTTTGATGAACAAAAATATGTTTTCAGTGTTTCATTGAATATTATTGTTATTCTGTTAGTTATTCAGTGTTTCTTAGAGTGAGGGTGATAAATACGTTACAAGTGTGTCGTTCTGTGGAGATGTGCTAAATGTCTCACAATCTAGTGGCTAGGATGCTCTAAGCCAGGAGTGTTCAGGAGCGACCTGCCAGCTTTTGAATCACTACATTTCCCATAGTCCACTGTCAGCCTCTTAGCTGACAAAGTATTATGGGAGATGTAGTAGTTGGAAGGCTAAAGTATGACACCCCTGTTTAAGAGTCAGGATTGTGCACATGTCCACATAATCACCCACTTGTAACATATTATAATGGGCTGAAACAGCTACTAGAAGGCTTCTGTCAGCTTTGGACCTGTCGGGTTACTGTAAATTGTTTTAGTACACCTCAATATTTTTGTATTGCTTTGCTCATATTAAGCTTTTTTTTTAAATGCTGTTTATCATTTGCACTATACTATATATAGTGTCTGATCATTAGCTGGATTGTGAGAAGTATATAACATTGTAATAAGTGCAACTGATGAACAGATTTTTTTATTATTATTATACATATTTTCACACTGTTTCATAGCACTATATATATATATATATATATATATATATATATATATATATATATATATATATATATATATATATATATATATATATATATATATGGTGCCTGATCATTAGCAGGATTGTGAGAAGTATATAACGTTCTAATAGGTGCAAATGTGCAAACAGCTTTTATTATTATTATTATACACATTTCCACACTGTTACATAGCACTATAAATATGTTAATATATACAGTATATATTTATATATATATATATATATATATATATATATATATATATATAGTGCCTGATCATTAGCAGGATTGTGCGAAGTATATAACGTTCTAATAGGTGCAAACAGATTTTATTATTATTATTATTATTATACACATTTTCATACTGTTTCATAGCAATATATATATATATATATATATATATATATATAGTGCCTGATCATTAGCAGGATTGTGAAAAGTATATAACGTAGTAATAAATGCAAATGATGAACAGATTGTATTATTATTATAGACATTTTCATACTGTTACATAGCACTATATATATATATATATACAGTATATATATATATATATATATATATATATATATATATATATATATATATATATATATATATTGTGCCTGATCATTAGCTGGATTGTGAGAATTATATAACGTTGTAATAAATGCAAATGATGAACAGATTGTATTATTATTATTATAGACATTTTCATACTGTTACATAGCACTATATATATATATATATATATATATATATATATATATATATATATATATATATATTGTGCCTGATCATTAGCTGGATTGTGAGAAGTATATAACGTTGTAATAAGTACATATGATGAACAGATTGTATTATTATTATTATTATTATTATTATTATACATTTTCAGACTGTTTCATAGCACTGTTGTTTAGACCCTAATTATAAAGCTGGCTGGCAGCTCATTGTACAGCTCTGAAATCATCATGCTTATTCCAATCCACTCGTTCCTGTACTATAATGCCATGCGGGGAGAGAAAATATTCAAAGCCAAAAGGGATATTTAGGCAGGAGAAGCTCTCCCAAACTAACTAGAGTCTTAAGGGTCTACTCAATAAGGAGAGGATTAGAGGGGACGGAGATTTCAAACATTGAGCCATAGTAGCCGAGCACCTTGTATTTTTTATATCATATATATAGAGTTCATGTAGTCATCTCAAATTCAGTCGAGTATTAGGAGTACCCCCAGAGTAACACCTTGCATGGGCAAGGTGGTATAGGAAGGGAGATCTATATTAGCCACCAATGGGTGGCAATAGGTGGCAAGAAGCTGTACCCACCTATTGCTCTATCAATCATTTATAATAAAATATCTAAACTATTTTTAGATGTAAAATAAGGACAAATCCCTAAGATTATCACTTAATAATGCAGAAATCCACAAATATATTATTGCCATATGAATGTGGCACCAATCCCTGCTCTGTGAATAACCTTTGCTGACCCCCCTGTGAATCGTTGCCCTCTCAGTCATGGGTGGTATAGTATAGCTCCAATCAGTCTGCAGTTAGCAAGACACAGACATAGTGCAATATATATATTCAGAACATTGACCAAAGCATCACACTGTATCCGCCGACTTGCCACCTGTCAGTGGTCATAATGATATGGCTGATCGGTGTATAGAAGCAGACAGAACATTCTGACTTAAAAAAAAACTTCATTGAATAGGACCCAGTATGTTACTAGAACATTTACACAATGTATAGCTCCTGTATCATGCACATGACTTTAAACACTTTAAATAGTAGTTATCTTTTGATTTCACCCAGTAGTCAGGACTTTGGCAGTTGACATTTACTCACACAGTCCAGAAAGTTGCTTTTGTTTCTGTATCTATTCAACGTTACGCTGTATCCGCAAGCATTTTATTTCGTTTTGCCTTCCTTTGTAGCCGTTCTGGAAATCCCACAGGCAGAAACCATAACCTGTAATACCTACCCTGTTTGTCTACCTCAGTGGATTTATTTGTTTGTTTTTTGTTTGTTATATAATCCTTGTGGAGACAATAGAGCATTTAAGCACAAACAACATGGGGTTTCTGTATTACAAGGCAAAAAAAAACACCTTACATACAAAAAGAACAAAATAACTAAATTGATGACTGACGTGATGGATGATTAATTCTTTGCGTGCAGGAGTGGAAAGGCCCTCCAGCGCTGACAGAGTTAAAGGTACACCTGTATGAAAGTGGAATTATATAACAGATGTTTCCTGTGTCTTAGTAAAAGTCCAGCTAGTATACAATTGCCTGCATGAGATGAGGCCTAGCTTGATGCAGACTATATTTCCTCTAGAAAGGTATTGTGACCTGGATTATTTGTTTCTTGCATGATACATTGAAGCCAATCATTCATTTAAGTGATTATAGGCCTTCTGGGAAATCCACATAAAAAAACAAAACAATCAGAGAAGCACACCAAATAAAATATTAATAGTATCAATACTATTAATAAGGTGCATCACCCCAAGGGGAGTCCACACAACACCCCTAATAATAGTATGTACAAAGAAGAGGTAGGGGGAGCACACAACAACGAAAGCAATGTACTTACAAAAATACATAAGTTTATTTGAATACAATATAGAAAAATGAATACACTACAAAGTATATATACCACAAGTAAGCAAGATAAATAAATACTTACATACAGAAGCAAGCAATAAATGGCACAGATAAAAAATAATATTCAAAAGAAAAGAGAAGGACAGGAGGGACACACTGCGCAAAGAAAAGGAGGTCACCAACGTTTCGGCTGAATAGCCTTTATCAAGGTGTCCTTGATATTGGATGCATGGAATAGTCTTCCAGCAGAAGTGGTAGAGGTAAACACAGTGAAGGAGTTTAAGCATGCGTGGGATAGACACAAGGCTATCCTAGACATAGGATGGGGAACTGGGGACTAATAAAAGTATTCAAACAAATTGGGGAGACTAGATGGACCGAATGGTTCTTATCTCCCGACACATTCTATGTTTATATGTTTCTCTTTTCTGTTGAATATTATTTTTTATCTCTGCCATTTATTGCTTGCTTCTGTATGTGAGTATTTATTTATATTGCTTACTTGTGGTATATATACTTTGTAGTGTATTTATTTTTCTATATTGTATTCAAATAAACTTTTGTATTTTTGTAAGTACATTGCTTTCCTTCTGGGAAATCCAGACTTGAATTCATGCAGAGATATCTTTTTTTTTTTTTTTTAAAGCCTATGTAAAGTGGAAAATCTAGCTCAAGAGCTGAATTAGGGCACTCCTCCAGAGAGAGCTTCACTTTGTAGGGCAAAATAACACCGTGGGAGATGCCAGCGCTAATTAGGAAGCTCAGAATTTGTTAATGTGTGAATGAGTGGTGCTGTGCATAGTGCTGTCTGAATGGGTTATCAATGAAAAATGTACAGAAAAGAAGATACGAATTGTATGTATGATTGCAATAATGCCAGGGCTTTTTTTTCCTAACAGATTACCCCTTTGTGACGGTGACTTTTTGAAAAATGTTCATTGTGCTGGACGTGCATGGTCTTGGTGGCCAATGGAAGTTTTAACATTTCTGCTGTGTTTGTGTTTAGCTGTAATTTCCCTCTTTCTTATTTACTGTTCCCACACAAATTATATATTGTGGGGGGTTCAGGATTAACAAGGACTTTCTTTAGATTTACCATTTATTTTAACATATCGTATATACTTTGCTATAAAAATAAAGTAAAATATGCTGAAAAAAATTATTATTTTTTCTTAATTTTATGTCACTGAAAAGTTTTAATGCATCTACAAAAAGCTAATGAGAAAACCAACTAAATATATTCTAATATTTAGTTATAAGGCAATAATTACAAGTAACACATTAATTTTTTCTTAACCTAGTTAACCATTTTGCAATTACTAATAGTGGCATTGTAATCCTAACCTTAAGACCAACTAAAGTGTATTTGTTCTTATTTTAAAATATTCTGAAGGGTTGGGGTGCTTTTGGGACAAAGGCAGACTGACAATACTGTAATTAGTTTCTCTCTGGCCTGTAAAGCTGTCAAAGCCAGGCACTGTTTTGACAGCTAAAGACATCCAGTCACTGTGAATAGCTGTCACAGCGACTGAATGTAACAGAGGTGGCATCTGAAGACATGTCCAGAGTACCTTGATCCCAAGTGCCCGTGAATATACTGCAATTAATCCCTTGCTCGATTACCAGGGTTTGATCCCTGCTAGAAAATCAGGAACTTGCTAGATTACCATGGTTTAGCCCCTGCCACAATACAAGGGACCAATCACTTTATACAGCACCCTTGATTGATCCCTTACTTGGTTACCAAGGTTTAATCCTTTGCTAGATTACCTTGTAGACGAGGTCCTACTTCAGCTCTCTGGTAGGAAAGCTGGGAAGCTTGTACAGGGTACAAAAAAATGAAACAAAATATGGTTAGACAAGCAAACAAGACATGATCACCAAAGATGTAAATTATATAAAACTAAACTTTCATTCTAGCTCAGAAAACACACACACAAAAATCTGAGTAATGTAATTTGTGGTGGATGTTGTTCCATTGCATATAAGACTGTCCAAATCGTATTTCATAATACTTAGCACAAGTAATCTAGCGATGTAATTCATTGCTCCCTTATGTGTCAGATATTAATGTTCTCAGAGATCTGTGAGCTGTACTGTTGACATACACGCACATTACAAATCATTCCTCCCTCAGGGATAAACGTCCATCTATGAGGCTTATTAAGAGATGTCAGCAGAGGTAAATGCTTTAATATTCATTTTACATTAAATTCAATATTTAAAATATATACAGAGGTCTAAAGCTTCCTAGTGGTTAGATATGATGGGGTAACGGAGGCTGGGATGACCACATTTCATTTCTGCCATTCAAGGACACACTATGTCATGGATAAGATTACACACACAGGTGTAGATTTTATATATATAAATATCACATACACACTTATTCATGTATGCACACAACATCACATACGCATAAATACATATTTATATTACATCACTTATTAGGTAAACTTTGAGAACCATGAAGATTTAAGATTTAATATTCTATTTCTATCATAATATATACAGTTACACACATAATATAAACACATCATAAGGGCAGCATTATCCAGTGGGCAAAGTGGGTACTTTCCAGGGGCTCATTGGTAAAGGATGAGCACTGGTAAGATTTTTGGGGACAGAAATAGCACTGAAAATCTGTTTGGGGACAGAGATGGTACCAGCAAGCTGAGGACAGATATGGCATTGACACGCTGTTTGGTGAACGAGATGGCACTGATAAGCTGTTTGGGAACAGCAATGACAATGACAAGCTTTTTGGGGACAGCAGTGGCACTGACAACCTGCTTGGAGAAGGAGATGGCACAGGCAAGCTGTTTGGGGCCAGAGATGGCATTGTCAAGCTATTTGCAGACAGAGTGCACTGACAAGCTGTTTGGGGATCAAGATGGCACCAGCAAGATGTAAACTGTATGGGTATAGAGATGGCATTGACAAACTGTTTGGGAAAAGAGATGGCACTGACAAGTTTTATGGTGCTGACAAGCTGTTTGGGAACAGAGATGGCACTGACAAGCTCAGACATTGTCCCATTCACACACTTACAGTCACACACAGATACAGTGACACAAACACATACCTATATTCTCTAATGTGTATGGTGTTCTATAATCTGGTTAAAAAAAACACTTCTATCACATTAATTAATAAAAATTATATTTTATCTATCCTTTCCTCTTAGCCCATTGAATAAATGATGCCAGTGGTTACTTGAATGTGAGCACTGACTCCCAGTCACCTGAGTATAGCTGATGGGATATACCAAGTGGGAAATACCACGTGTGCTTATTAGTTGAACATCAGCATGCTCTCTTTCAGGTGTCCTGCTAGGTGTCCTAAATATCTGGGGCTAGAGTAGATGGGAGTATAAAACAAGATCCAAGGAAGAAAGCATGTATGATAAAGGGTGCTGCTGAAAATACTGAGTAGTATATAGAACACACAACGGGATAAGCACACACTCATTATTATATGCATGCATGTGTGGGTTGGCCAAGTGTGTGACGTTATTGCATCTTCAAACTGCATCACCCCAACCCATCTCCACCCAAAAAAGGTAAAGGAAGGATGAATACATGTTGTAGGAAGTCCCTAAAATGTTCCATTAACCAGTTAGCCAGCAAAGCTTGCACTCTAATGTAATTCTGTTAGATAAGAAAGCTTGCATTGTAATGTAATTTACTTAAATAATAAAACTTGCGTTGTAATTTATTACAGTTAGTCAGTAAAGCTTGTAGTCTAATGGAATTCAGTTAGCCACTAAAGCGTATGCTCTGTTCCAGTTAGTCAATAAATCTTGCACTCTAATGTAATTTGGTTAGATAATATAGTTTTTACTCTAATGAAATTCAGTTAGTCACTATCACTTGCAATGTATTTCAGTTAACTAATAAAGAGTACACACTAATAGAATCCAGTTAGCCATTAGAGTTTGCACTCAAATGGAATTCAGCTTACCAATAAAGCTTGCATTC
Source organism: Pelodytes ibericus (assembly GCA_036172795.1). Lineage (NCBI taxonomy): Eukaryota > Metazoa > Chordata > Amphibia > Anura > Pelodytidae > Pelodytes > Pelodytes ibericus. The sequence continues at coordinate 207,280,433 of CM069859.1, forward strand.
TAATTTAACTCAGATAATAAAAAATACTTAAATAATAAAACTTTAATTTATTATAGTTAGCCACTAGAGCCTGCACTCTAATGAAAATTAGATAACTAATAGAGCTTGCATTCTAATTTATCTCAGATAATAAAGATTGCACTTTAATGTAATTCAGGTTGATAAGAAAGCTTGCACTCTAATGGAATTAGGTTAGATAATAAAACTCACACTTTAATGTAATTCATCTCGATAACAAACATATACACTAACACGTTTAATGCATCTAAAATGGCAGATGTGCAGGAGTTAAACAGTAGAAGACACAGCTGAAAATGCATTTATACCCACCTAGACAATAATATAGGTGTTAATGTGTTATAAAATACCTTATCTTATTTCCCCAAAAATGTTTTGTCTCCATCATTTTTTTTAATTATATATTAATTGAGATTTTTTTTTTCCATTTTAATTGAGAATTGAACAAAGTTCATGGTGCAGATAGTACAATCTCCCCATTATTTTTCTTTACCCATCTTTGTTTGCATCCCATTTTCCTACCCTAGTCCTGAACACTTTCATGTAGCCTCACTCATGATTATTCTAATCCTCCACAGCCGTAACATCAAACTGTTGGAAAACAAATTATAATCCACAGACTTTATATAAATAAACAGCTTTTTCTAATTAATTTTCTCCCTATACAGCATTGGGGGAAAAAAATTATCTAGTATGTTTTTTTTTTTTCTCAGTCACCTGCAAACAATTATGTTGTCAAACTGAAGCATTATATTTACTGAACACAGACTTCAGTCTAGAGAAGTCCTTTTCTGTTGGCTCTGGATGGAAGATCGCAAATGCCAGAATTGATACAATACTAGATATCTTTCTCCCAAAAAAATGTCACCCCTGACTGCTATTTATATGCCAAATATGTGCAAAAACAGATGTGTTAGAATTTGAGCTACATAGCAGTCAGGAATTTTTGGACAAGGATAGAAAATAACAACTTTGGAAATATTTGGACTCAACGTGTCAGTTCCCCCCTTTGAGAAGTTCCCTTGCTATCTGAGAACTTTACATCTAGGGTGACACTTTGGGGCACAGTGGAGAAATTCATAAGCCATAAGGGTCTACTCAATAAAGAGAGAATTGCAGGGGTTTGAGGAGCGAATTTTAAAACTTTAGGCCAATGTAGCCGAGCTGGAAAAATTCTCCAATGCAGCTGAATGGGAGAATTTTTCCAACTCAGCTATTTTGGTCTTAAGTTTGAAATTCCCATCTCAATGTCCTGTAATTCTCTCTTTATTGAGTAGACCCTATAACATTGTTCCCTCCCAAAAGGAAACTAGAGCAGGTTTCTTTTAAATATGATCACCTGTCAGTGGTGAAATAATATACAATTATTAGAAAAAGAAATAATATAGCTGGAGGATCAGGAATGAGTCAGGGGCCCACTTAACATTATGCATTTGTCAGCCTAAACATCATGGGAAATGTGCTCCAATGTAAAACCAGAATGAGGGAATGAAGACCTGGGCCCTTTAGGCTCAGATCTCTGTGATAACTCACCCTTGCAAACCTCCATCATGCTGCATAGTGGCAGCAAGTGTGCATCGAATGTGACAACATTCAACACTTGCTGCCACTTACACTGTGCAGGTGACCAGGAAGTAGCGTTACCGACCCGGACAAGAGGGGAGTAATTGTGGAATAAAATTTGCAGTCCTGTTGCATGAAATATAAGCTAGGCAAGCAGGCACGCAGCTCAGGTGCCACGATTTTGGATCAATGGATTGAAACCACATAGAAATGCCTGCGTCTTGACTCCCCATGTTTCTACCACTTACACAAAAGCTCCAGTCAGGGAACAATGATTCCAGACTTACAACCTACACTCAAGGTTTCCTGGTGAGAAAGTATTATTATTATGCCACTGGTATCTCTATAAGACCCAAGCTGAGGTTAAATCCGTGGCAATTTCATCTGATAATCCCCCATATTCTGATAGAAATCAATTTAGTATCCAGATGTATCTCAGAATGCTGCAAACTTTGGCTTAAATGTTAAGTTTTGTACATCACATTTTTTCTTCCAGATTTGGAAAAGCTGAATTGTATTGTTTTAGAACACAGTTATGTTTTTTTGTCTTTTTTTTTTTGTAAAAGAACAAATCCAACATTTTTGTATGTGAAGTAAAAAAATGTAATTTATGATTTTTTTTTATTTGGATAACTAGGCTCTCCACATTCCATTGGTATATTTAGCCTTTTTTAGTTATTAAAAAACTTGAAAATATCTGTTTTGCATCTTCAGAAAAAAAAGAGTAGCATGAGTAGAAAGAAAGCAGAAAAATGGTAGCGTGTTACTTTACTGACGTCTAAAAAATGTAGCATTACATGTGTGAGAGTCTAATGTTACTATTGTTAATATTAGTGGATAGTGTGCTCGGTCCACATAAAATTAATATATTTTCACCCCATGGAGTCTATTGAGGAGAGATGACCAACTAAGCTATGCATTGTGCAGGGACAAACATGGTGTGTTCCTCCTGCAAGAAGAACAGATTTGGCCCTTCATTATGCACAGTGTTGTATGTGTGCCTTGGCCTAGGTTGGCAGACTGGAGAGGGCGGCAGCATCTTAAAGGGGGTAGCAGCAGAGCCAGGGCTACCAGTGCAATCTGGTACTGTGCAAAGGGTTTTATCAGCCATATGGTGCAGTGGTAAGGGAAGTGGGAGCAATCTGGCTCTGTGGACAGGGATGTGGAGACAATCTGGCTTTGTGGACAGGGATGTGGAGACAATCTGGCTCTGTGGACAGGGATGTGGAGACAATCTGGCTCTGTGGACAGGGATGTGGAGACAATCTGGCTCTGTGGACAGGGATGTGGAGACAATCTGGCACTGTAAACAGGGATGTGGAGACAATCTGGCTCTGTGGACAGGGATGTGGAGACAATCTGGCTCTGTGGACAGGGATGTGGAGACAATCTGGCTCTGTGGACAGGGATGTGGAGACAATCTGGCACTGTAAACAGGGATGTGGAGACAATCTGGCTCTGTGGACAGGGATGTTGAGACAATCTGGCTCTGTGGACAGGGATGTGGAGACAATCTGGCTCTGTGGACAGGGATGTGGAGACAATCTGGCTCTGTGGGCAGGGATGTGGAGACAATCTGGCTCTGTGGACAGGGATGTGGAGACAATCTGGCTCTGTGGACAGGGATGTGGAGACAATCTGGCTCTGTGGACAGGGATGTGGAGACAATCTGGCTCTGTGGACAGGAATGTGGAGACAATCTGGCTCTGTGGACAGGGATGTGGAGACAATCTGGCTCTGTGGACAGGGATGTGGAGACAATCTGGCTTTGTGGACAGGGATGTGGAGACAATCTGGCACTGTGGACAGGGATGTGGAGACAATCTGGCTCTGTGGACAGGGATGTGGAGACAATCTGGCACTGTGGATAGGCTATGCAAGGAACTTGCATTTAATGTTACCTAACAGCAACCTTTATTTCGTTTAAAGTGGTATGGAATAAAGAACAATTGTTGGCAAAAATATTATATTTAATTGAAAGATTGCATCAAGTGTAGACATTTTAAATGTACTAATAGTTTAAAAGCAATAATACAGGTAAAGTACCTTATTGAACCCTTTTTCCATACAGTTCCATTAAAAGCAGACAGGTTGTTTAGAACCCAGCATGAAGGAAGATCTGACACATGATTCTCAGCAACATGTCCGCCCCCTGATAGAGTCATACAGAGCAAAGAGGCCTCAATAAGGTACAGGTTTCTTATCCAGATATCCGTTATCCAAAATAATATTTTTCCACAAGTTGCAAATTCCACACCTGTCAAAATGCAAGCCCATAACAGTTTATTCAGTAACTGTCATGTCCCTTTGTAGAATAAATGACAATTAATATTCTAATGTAATTAATAGTGTTGTTCTTTTTATTTTTTTCTATAAAGTAACATGAACAGTTGTCTGTCGTTATGATAGCTCTGTGTGTTTAAAGGTACACAAAAGTTCTTGCCCTCTTATTGGACCATACCGTGGGGATTATGTAAAAAACTGGTTTATGCAGGAATAACATCAAATAGTGGCACTATTGCCAAGTGTGCCAACGTATAACACAAGCTCCCGACACAAGTGCAGGAGTTTGCACAATGTGCGCCAGTCCTGCACCTCTGGGGTGTTCGGATACATTTAGCACCAATGCTCTAAAGTATATAAAACAATCAGGTACTAAAAAGTAGCGGAGAATCTCTGCCAAATCCATTGTGGTGCAGATACCAACACACCTGCACACGAGTGTCATAAATGATAATAAATGCACAATTACATGTATTTTTTTGGGTAATTGAATTACTCAGCATGCTTTATTTATTGAATTTTATATTTTATATTGTCATGGAGTCATGGGTATCTTTTTATTTCTGCCCTCGAGGGCATTGGGATATAAATAGAACTTTGGCAATGATTGAACCACAATCCTGCAGTGTAACTTTTATATCAGTATCATAATTTAAAGTGGCCTCCGCTTCACCCTAAAACATTTCAGTTTAGCAATAGGTTTCCTCCAGGATGAGTTTATGAACAAAAGCAATAAGTAGCAATCACTACAGAAAACTAAAGCAATAAGTAGCAGTCACTACAGAAAACAAAAGCAATAAGTAGCAGTCACTACAGAAAACAAAAGCAATAAGTAGCAGTCACTACAGAAAACAAAAGCAATAAGTAGCAGTCCCTACAGAAAACAAAAGCAATAAGTAGCAGTCCCTACAGAAAACAAAAGCAATAAGTAGCAGTCACTACAGAAAACAAAAGCAATAAGTAGCAGTCACTACAGAAAACAAAAGCAATAAGTAGCAGTCACTACAGAAAACAAATGCAATAACTATCAGTCCCTACAGAAAACAAAAGCAATAAGTAGCAGTCACTACAGAAGAAAAAAGCAATAAGTAGCAGTCATTACAGAAAACAAAAGCAATAAGTAGCAGTCACTACAGAAGAAAAAAGCAATAAGTAGCAGTCATTACAGAAAACAAAAGCAATAAGTAGCAGTCACTACAGAAAACAAAAGCAATAAGTAGCAGTCATTACAGAAAACAAAAGCAATAAGTAGCAGTCACTACCGAAAACAAAAGCAATAAGTAGCAGTCATTACAGAAAACAAAAGCAATAAGTAGAAGTCACTACAGAAAACAAAAGCAATAAGTAGCAGTGATTACAGAAAACAAAAGCAATAAGTAGCAGTCACCACAGAAAACAAAAGCAATAATTAGCAGTCACTACAGAAAACAAAAGCAATAAGTAGCAGTCTCTACAGAAAACAAATGTAATAAGTAGCAGTCTCTACAGAAAACAAATGCAATAAATAGCAGTCACTACAGAAAACAAATGCAATAAGTAGCAGTCACTACAGATAACAAATGCAATAACTAGCAGTCACTACAGAAAACATTGGACTGCGATCTATTTTTTTAGCTGCAGGTAGCCACGATAAAATAAAAGATTTGACAGCGGGAGAACAATAAATAGGTCCATTTAACGGACAGGGATTATTTAACAACCTGTGAATGTTTCGAGAAACGACTCGAGTTCCTTTGATAATATATGAAACTCAGTCGTGCTTGTGGACAGATTATTTGCTTTTTTAGCACATTTAATGCTACTGTTTGATGCCTAGTAGTGCTGGAGTTAGTCCAGGCCCAACCCACGCTCCTAAGCTGCACTGCTGAAATCATGGTTCACAGAACAGATGGATTTGTTTTTTTCTTTTATGCCTCACAGCGACACCCTTTCTTAAAGACCAATGTTCTTCAAGCTGATACATGACCATATCGTAACTGCAATTATTACCAAAATGGAATGTCATCAGTTCTATTCCAGTGGTGCTTTGCATTTCCGTTGCTAGTATGGCACCTTTCTTCCATGTTCAACCCAACATTAAACATTAATGTGGCTTTACATCACTGACTATAGGAGGTCTGCCAAAAAAATAACACTGTTTCCTTGAAACATAACGGTTTGTCTTTAGGCCCTAGGTAGCCATGACATTGTATAAAAGTAGTTTATCCCTTGCAAGCGTTCAAAAAATCTTCACCCATTTTATTTTCAAATGTAGTCTCCGAAATTTCCTCAAGCTTTTAGAGAGAGAGACAAGGCTTTCTGACATAGGCCTCATCTTAAAAATTGTATCCCGCTCTCTCGCCATCTTTTGTGTTCATATTAACATATTGAAACTTCTGTAATTTTTCGGAAAAAAAACGTTCGCTACAATGCCACACACAAAGATATGTTAATGAAATGTAAGTCTTTAATAAAAATATTTGGATTAAAACACAAATTGCAAGCACAAGCAGCAATTATGAGATGAATGTTTTTCAGATGGGTCTCAATAAAATGCTCTTTTTAGTCATCTGCTTTTTTTGCATCCATGTTGTTTGAGTTCTAAACTATTGAAACTAGAAAATCCTCAACTAAGCATCAAGACCAAATCAAACTATAGCCTAGCCCCAGACAGTTCCTCAAAGTATCTTGGAGATGTGGCTAGATACCAATCTATATTTTGGTCTCCATATTGATAAACTTTCATCCAAGCCTGCATACTGTGTGCCATAACAAATTTTGCTTAAATCTACTTATAAAAAAATAGATTTTGCAAGCAACACTACTTCCAGTAATGAGTATAGTATATGTTATATATGGATCTGTGTCACAGTAAACTCAATAACACTGTGTATGCCTGGCTTTGGACGTACTCTTTGTCTTGCTTGTCTACTCTAGCTCATAACCACTTATCCAGATACTTTCCATATTTCCTGACCAGCCAGCTCTTCACACTTCCTACCAACTTATTACTTTATGCTAAAATAAACCCTTACAGAACTCCTCAGATATAAAATAACTTTCCTGAAAATCCTAAAATTTTCCACTCATCTGATATCTGTGAAACTGCCTGCCTCCCTTCATCTGAAATCAAAATGTACCAGCAACACCTAGAAAAGGAATGTTTCAGACATCTAGCAGGACTTTTTATTAATACATTATCACATTGTGAGAAAAAATCTTGCAGGGTAAGTGATAAGAGCCAAAGATCAATAAAACACATTTTGGAATCTGGACACCTTTATATGGTGGATTGGAAAGAATTTTCAACAGAGAATGAAAGTTAAGAGATGAACCTGTATAACACAGAGATAGTGGAGGGCTAGCAAGGGGGTGCTGGGGCAATTGCTGCTCTCTAACTTGTCTCACTGGGCTGCACCCCTTTTCACTTCTGAAAGCCCCAATCCAAACCACTGTCTACCTTTCTCTCCAACTGTCTTGTCTGTCTAATCTCTGTCCATAATCTGTCATCATATCTGTCTTTCCTGTCTATTTGTGACTATCTCTGATAACAGGGGGGCTGATGATGTTGAACCAAAGGCTACTAAATAGTTTTTGCCCCTCATGCCAGCCCTCCTCTCCATATAAAAGAAATATAGGACTTCTTTATTGTAAATCTTGCATGTTGCGTGATATATTGCAACATGTTGTGATTTATGGGGTCTATTGAATAAACAGTAAAGTGTGTGAATTTATCAGTGCATGATACTAGTGCTGTATTATATTTTTCTTTATTTTGTTGTTATTTATTTTCTTGTTTTAATGAGCCAGCATTTATTTTGCATGCAATATATAGTCACAGGAACTCAGCACTGTATCAAGTGGATTTGGAAATTTTCTGGGACTCAGAGAGTTAAGAATTTACTGCTGAGTTATGCCAGTGTTTGAACAGGAAGATAGGTGGACTCCTGGGATTGTCAATGGAAGGGGAAAAAATAACTGTATTTAACTTATGAGAGGAGGACAGGCTGGTCTAAATACTGCCAGGCTGGCAAAGAAAGCAGGAGGGAGGGAATCATTAGCTGATTGTACTCTGCCTTCTTCTTTAACATGAACTAATAAGATAATAGCTTCAAGGAAAAGTCAATAACCAGACTTTCTAAATGTAACTTGTTCAGAGAGACAGGGTCCCCCCTGATTCCTCTTACTAACACAGCATTCCTCTTTCCTAGAAAGTCGGAATATGTGGTGTATCTGAGGGAAATTATAGCCATAAAACCCAAAATGACTCACCCCGGTGTCGGGGGTTAATATACTGCTGAATATAGAGAATAATAAAAATGACACCTGGTATTGACAGAATTCCAAGCAAATGCCTTAATTAATAGAAGACGTGTTTTAAATGTGTCTGTAGTGTCTTCTAATCATGACCACGCGTGGACAAACTCATGGTCAATGGGAAATGTGCATAATCATTTGCATACCAAGCCAAACGGTGATGTCATCAACAAGAGACACCCCAATGTGTTTTCTCTTAATCTATGCATTTGCTTGCAATTCCGTTGACATAATGTGCAGACTAAACAATGGATTCCCTTTAAGTAAATGCCGACACTTACAACCGTGATCCTTTTTTCCTGTGTGATGGTTAGAATTAGACATGTGCAAAACTAAAATTTCCGTTTCGTTTTCGTCCATTCGGACGAAAATGTTATTAATTTTGTCTAAAACTAATTTCGTTCATTACTGCATTCGTTTCAGACGAAATTCGTTCATTATTTTCGTTTCGTTTTATTCGTTCGTACGAATCAGTTGACCTACACATTCCATAAACCGAATGTCGTTCGGTTTATAGACTTTCGGTTTCTGGAATACATGTAATACTATTGGCTTTCTATAAACCGAAATAGAGTCCCCATTCATACGAATAGGTCAATTGACCTATTCGTATGAATAGGGACTCTATTTCGGTTTATAGCATAGCAATAGCATTACATTCCATAAACCGAAAGTTGTTCATTATGTCGGTTTATGGAATGTATGTAACGCTATTGGTATTCTATAAACCGACTCTATTTCGGTTTATAGAATGCCAATAGCACGAATGGACGAATGATTTTCGTTTATTAACCATTCGTTCATTCGGCTGTCGTTAGTTTAGCATTTTCGTTATTCGTTTTTCGGACAGATGGACGAAAATGCTATTTTCGGACAAAAATGCATTCGTCCGAAAACGAATGCACATGTCTACTTAGAATGAAGAGAATAGTGTAGCTCTGGGTACAGGTAGGCAACGGAACCCCCTGCTAGCAGCACAAAGGGACCCGAATATCTTTGACATACAAACCATCTCTCCATATAAGAGCAATGTTACACTCTACGCATCACATCAATTCACAAGTTGCTTAGTTACCACCTTGCACAGTCAAACCATAAAACGGGAAAGCAAAGAGTTAAACTAATTATTTTGTTGACTGCACCGCTTATTTTGCTGTCTGGCTAAGATCCCTAACAATTTCAACTCCCCCGTGTCCACTCCTACTAACAGTTTATGAAACTCAGTGTTGCTACAAAACTTCCAAATGAATTTTATTCCCGCACACAGATGCTGTGATTAATGTTCCTTCCTTTCTAGATAGATTGTGACTCTGCAAGCCTATAGCATGCACAGCTGATATTAACCCTGTCCTAGATACTGGGAGAGAGAAATAAATGATAAACTGTATATTATATTATATAATTTATAAAAACCCTGGTGCTGTATCTATTTATGTATATATATATATATATATATATATATATATATATATATATATATATATATATATATATATATATATATATATATATATATAGCACCAGGTCTTATTCCATTTCAAAACAATTCTTTTACCAGCTGGGTGGTAAACCTACTTGCAAGAGGATCAGGGCAGATACATTTCACGAGTAAGTGTGTTAAGAAGCTTCAGTCAGAAGCTAGTAACTATTTCTTTTTTCACAGTAGTGATTGGAGGCCCAGTGAGCATCCCCAGGCTTCTCTATAGAAGACAGACGATGCTAGGAGTGAACAGAGTTACGGGAGTGGTGTGATAATTCTGCTTTGTCAAATACCCTTGCGGGGGCTTAGTTTTCAATTTACCATTGTCACACAGGAATGCATATTCCTATGGCTTTTATTATCCATCAGTTGCATGGCTTATGAAGTTGTGTTACATGGAATGTAATTATTTTTATGTTTCTTTGCAAGTTTTGTGTGATCCTTGATTGAAAATCAACAGGGTGAGAAATCTGATAAAGACAATGACTCCATAGCTTTGATTACCAACTCTAGCTTGGAGTTTGATAAAAATCAAGAACATTGTGAGTAATAATCTTCCTCTGCTCAAAGCAGACAAGAAATTCCGAGAAGTCTTCTCTAAAGGCGTGGATGTGAGTTTTGTCTCTCGTAGAGTGGGTTCGTTACACAATCTACTTTCCCCCAGTGATGTTTCATCCAAGAAACAGGCTGGCACATGGTTGCAGATTACTGGTATGGACCAATGTGGATCTAAGAGATGTGAGTGTTGTTAATATGTGAATAAATCAAAAACATTCAATTCCTCATCCAACTCAATATGTTTCACTATGAAGGATTATCTTAATTGTGATTCAAGCAGAGTGATATACCTTGTTATGTTTGGTAGATGTGGCATGCAATACATTGGTCGCACCAGCAGAAAATTGGGGGAGCGTATGAGGGAACACTCATCGGATATTATATTTAATAATCAACAATAAATTGTCACTTCCAAACGTGCAGTGGGGATCTCAGGTATTTCTCTTGTATGGGAATCGAACGCTGTAAATTGGGCCCACCTGGGGGAGACTTAAATGCCCTATTGGCTAGAAGGGACGTCTACTGGATTTTTAAAATAGGCACTAGAGTACCTATGGGCCTGAATAAAGAATGGGAACTGAACTGTTCTATAGACTAATATAATCATTTGGGCAGAGAATGCTGTTGCGTGCCACTCTCTCCATTCTTTCCTGTGCTATGCTGTGTTTGTTTGTTTATACACTTCAATATTTTAGTATCTACTGCATGCAATCAATTGTTTAACTTTTGGAGCAAATTTGTCTTTAAATAATTCTATATGCACAAAAAAGGTATTCATGTAATTGAATTGTTGTGTCTTATTATTATTATTATTTTTCTCCATGTAATTATTAACATGCCTACCTGCCACTTTTTTCAAACTGCCACTAAGGGGTTAAATTAATCTCATTATCTACTGCAGTTTTTAGTAGGCGTGGGGTTCTACGCCGGGACCAATACCTGGTTTTGGGGAGGTGCTCCATTGCCCTTTAAAGCAGACACCCCGCTTAGTGTAAGTGTCTATGATTAAGTCTCACGGCGAAACACGTGGCACTGTTCCTCTCCAGTGCTGTTTTTACAACGTCTTTATTTTTCTATACTCCATTGGATGTTGGATACATTTAGTTTTTTCAAAGGTAAAGAGGTGCGCTTGTGGGCCTGCTGACCTTTGTTGGTTATTACGTTCCTGTGGTTGAGAACGCCGCTCTGGCTGCACATCACCTGGATTAATCAGGTTACTTAAGTTTTTTTTCACCGGGCTATGTGAACAATCACACAGCAATTCAATCTTTGATTGAAAATCAATCCATACTTCAAGCCACCTGTTTCCCTGCATGAGCTCCTCAGAGGCCCAAGAACTCTGCAGTACTCAAGTATGTATCCAGCGTGTGCATCAAATACTGATGTGTACTTGGCTTCCAGGATTAAGACTCCAGCCAGGAGGTTTCTCATAAAAACAAAGAGAGATCATGACGATATAATTAATACAATTAGCATCTACTTATGAACCATCCAAAATAGTCCGCACTGCCATACAGTGCAGAGTGCAATACTAAACTAGCAGGCTTTTGGTACCCGTAGAACAATTATCAATCAATACTGCCGACACATTCTATGTTTCTATTTACTTTACTGAGAGGGTAGTGGATGTATGGAATAGCCTGCCAGCAGAAGTGGTAGAGGTAAACACAGTCAAGGATTTTAAGCATGCGTGGGATAGACACAAGGCTATCCTAGCTATAAGACCGGGAACGGGGGACTAATAAAAGTACTCCAAAAAAAAAAAAATTGGGCAGACTAGATGGACCGAATGGTTCTTATCTGCCGACACATTCTATGTTTCTACCCAACAATTTGTCAGGAGCTGCCCCGTAGCAACTCTCCCGTATACCCTCTCTTACCTGTCAGCCACCACACGCGCCTGCAAGCGCGCTCTCTGATCTCTCCCCAGCACAGAGGCGCACGTCCGATGACGTCACGCCCGTCACGTACCCGCGAGGCGCAGGAAGATTTAAAAAGCGGAATCACCAAGCACTCATTGCTTGGTGATTCTCGTGTTTTTCGCGTATACCTAGCGTTTTAAGATTTTCTTCTTCTGCTACTGACCTTCTTCTGCTACCCTTGCAAACCTGGATTCCTGCTATCTGTGTTTCCATACTGCAATCTACTAGGGCCGCAAGGTTGGTTATTACTCCCTGTTATATTTTACCTGTTTGTTCTGCATATTGGCTTCTATCCTGTACATCACCACCTCACACAATTATCGACTTGGACATCACTAAAATAAACATGCTGTGCACATGTTAATGGAACAGACAGGTTCTCTCTGAGGCACTCCCTGCCGGGTTCAATGTCACTTGCTAAGTTCAGCAGAAGACTGACTTCCTCTACGTTCACATTCTCAATGGCCATGTACTGAATTTGCCTGCTGAGTTCTTTCTGAGTTTAGCCCAGATGTTTAAAAAGCTGCCTACTTCAATAGAGCTAATGTGGAGCCTAATAGGCAGACTGGTTGCTTGTTAAAGAGACTCTGTTGCTTAAATAGTATTTACAAAGTGTATGTAAATAATTATCTGTACATAGTTTTAGCAAAGCAGTGATGAAATGATAGATTAAGAGAAAAATGGGCTTTATACTCATCCTGTTCTTCATTTGAGAAGTCCATTTGCATATGATGCAACAAAGTGACATCATAAATAAGATTTGTTACAATTCTGTTAACATAATATATAGATCCTTTTTAGACTTTAAACATGTTTTAGATGGCAGTCCCCTTAAACTATCACTATTTAGATAGGCAGGACATGTGTACTGACAGAGTAGAGAGGTTGATAGACAAACAAGACAATTGGATAGAGAGTTTGTCGCACTGGGGCATTTAGAAGTGGTGCATCTGCCCCCTTTACCTCCCTCCCCTGCACATGTACAATATACAGGAAATGAGCTGGCTGGTTCTGCTCCTTTAATATTACCTTTGTATTGTCTCAGCTTTGTTTACTTCTTGATACTCCTATTCACTGAGAGTTTGGAGACACAAGAGGAAGCAAAGCACGGGAGGTTTGTGCCTTCAGATCTCACCGCTCCCTTGAAATGCCCCAAAAATGTACATTAACCTATATAGATAGAGAGGGGGGGAGGATAAGGATATGATAGGTATTTAGTTAGTGCCTGACATAAATATTCCAACACAGTGCCCACATCACTAAGATTTGCCAATAACTGTAAGCATTTAAATCAAATGGGGACAGATACATAATATCCATTCTCTGCTGAATGATTCGTCAATAAGAATTTCTCAGCATGTGGTTGTCATACCAAATAATAATTCTTTGTTTAGTTGTTCAGCTGAGGAAGGATTGTTTAGCAATCATTTGCACATTAAGCATTCTTCATGCACAGACAGATATTAATGGTGCTCAAAAGTAAGTTCTGTTGAATATGAACTTACAGAGCACCGAGATCCTGTTGGAATTCAATAAAAGCAACATGAAGTGATACATTGTCGCAGAGGGAGGGCTGAGGGGGTTGGCATTCTCACAGGCTGAGCCTCCCGAAGCACACCGCTGAGGCAGCATCAAAAAAAATAGCTCTGTTTTTTAACTGATTAAAATTTAATTTAGTACAAATATCTGTCTTTTTTAGTTTGTTTTTGGCACAAGTGATGGGTTCTAACTGTGTCTGATTACTAGATCCCCTAAGAGATCTACCTCAATAATCATGGTGGATTATATTTCTTACCTGTTTAGTTTCTGTGTTAAATATGAATGTTGGAATTTTTATATTACATTGTATTTTTAATATTATTTTTACCCTATTTATCCCATAACCGCACCACACCGCTCACCTGGTCCCCAAGACTATGATTTTCGAAACACACACATTCCCCTCCTAAATAAACGCAAATATAACATCCTCCTCCAACTCTACTTCAACCTCCCACAAACCATTCGTAATCCCACCCTATCCAGGTATAACCCCACTCCTTCCCTCCACACCCTATATCAAGGGTAGGCAACCTTCGACACTCCAGATATTGTGGACTATACAGCCACCACAACTCACCATCACATAGGTTATGTCCATCTGTCTATAGAATGATATGGTGCTACCAATAACCTGTTACTGTATAACTATGATACATGTGATAATCTTCCATAGCAATGTTGGATGATTCAGATGACATCTTTCCCTGTATTCACAATTTGATACTCCCAAGTTCCTTCTTGTAACCTCCCCTCACTGATGTATCCCATAGTCCAAAATTTATATTATTGTGATATCTACTATATATTTGTTCTGCGATAACTTACTCCATATCATATTAAATAAAATGAAAGAAAGAAGAATTAGTGTAATACAGCGATTAAATGGCAGGAAAAATTTCCCTCGCATTTATAAGCTTCCCTCCCCCCCCCCGGAACATACTGCCCACATGTACAATCAAGTCCACACCATGTAAACTCAGCATGTCTATCAAGAAGTCAAATTGTATAAATGGAAAGAAAAAGGCTCCAATTGTGTAATTCAGTTTATTAAAATGTAGCAAAAAATAGTAAAACATTGTGCGTTCACATTCTCTGTTTATACCCAGAGCACAGGGATCAGCAATGTACAATGCCCGATGTGTGAATACACAGAGCAGAGAGACGACACAGGTGTATAAATGGGGGTCCATTCTTACACCTGTGTTGGCATTTTGTTCTGGCTAAATAAAATATTGTGATTTATTCTGTGAAAAAGACCAAAAAAATATAGAAATTCTAAGTATTTTTCTACGATTAAAAAAAAAATCACTAAATCTCATTAATGATAAAGACTTTTAAATAATAATTATGCCCTTCATGACTTAGCCTCCCGATGAGCTGGGCTAAGCATAACATAGTGTGTATCTTTGAAGAAGGCTTTAAAGTCCTAAGCTTTTTTTTTTCTTTTTGCGGGGGTGGATTAATTTTTCAAAGCACCTCTAATGAGATGCTCTTCAATTTAATATATATTTTTTTTCCTAAGACTTTACTAGCCCTTCATTTTCTGAAAGAGAAAACAATAGCCTGCAGGCCTCGTTTCTCTCTCCTTAATTATTTTTTGATCCTGTGGTGAGCTGACAGTCTGGCTGTGGCCCTGGGGCAATTATTTTGTTTGAATTTATCATAACCATAATATTCACATGGGGGGGAAGGAAAAAGAAAGTCATGATAAATATTCAATACTTTCCAGAGTTATAAATTAAATATATAAAAGTTTGATGTAAAACCATATGTTCTTTGGGTTTCTTTGTGCTTAATTTAAAGTTGTGTGAAAGTAATATTCTTTCCTAATTAGCCCTTTTCATTTTTGGGGGGATTGCACAGATGTTTATATCAAATTGTAAATTTATCAGATTGTCAAAATTCCAGTGTGTTATTCTGTAGGCAATGTACACAGTGTGGGTTGGTAAATTTCTTTATAATCCACCCATGGGATATAACATTATAATGAATATGTGCTGTGTAATGTTTAGCCATTGCAATTCTGTCTGCAAAGTGTTTCTCACAACCTTCTGCATTTAAATATCTCTTTTAGGCCGCCATCAGACATTTTGGGACCCTTTACTGAACAATTGATTGTGGCCCCTCTCAGAAATATACCCCCAACTCGTGACACTTACACCCTGGTGGTCTAGGGTGCTGCTAATTTGTAGGAGGCTCACAATTATATAAAGACCTTTCCTCCGGCTGGTGTGCTGTGCGGAAGGATTAAATATGCCACATACAGTAGCCCATTAATTATGTCACATACAGGAGCCCATTAAATATGCCACATAAAGGAGCCCATTAAATATGCCACATACAGTAGCCCATTAATTATGTCACATACAGGAGCCCATTAAATATGCCACATAAAGGAGCCCATTAAATATGCCACATACAGGAGCCCATTAAATATGCCACATACAGTAGCCCATTAATTATGTCACATACAGGAGCCTATTAAATATGCCACATACAGGAGCCCATTAAATATGCCACATACAGGAGCCCATTAAAAATGCTACATACAGGAGCCCATTAAAAATGCCACATACAGGAGCCCATTAATTATGCCACATACAGGAGCCCATTAATTATGCCACATACAGGAGCCCATTAATTATGCCATGCATCCACTCACCCTTCATCTCTAATCAATGCACTCTGGAATCATCCCAAGCAGAACAGCATTCTGCAGTTCCCCCAACGCACGACATGACAAGCAGAAAGTGCTGTGCACAGCAACAATTGTCCGCTACAGATCCCAGTGAAAGTCCACCATGAGCAAGGTTGGAGTCTACCCCTGGGTGTGGACAATAAATAGAATAACGATATCACAACGAAACATGCTGGTAACATAGTTACAGATAAGGAGCAGCAGTCATGCCAGGATACAGTGTAAGGCTAAAAATAACAATTATTGTACAATCCAAACTCCTGTGATCCTCAGCCTGCATTTCGGTGGCTGCTTGGGAAACATAGGAAAAGCAGTAGAATAACAGATGGATATCTGATAGCTGCACAAATAATCTGTGATGTCAGATCACATAAAAAAAATATGGAGAAAACCTTTCCATTTCTCATTTGTTATCCAGCTTGGCTGTTATTGGCTGAGTTTTCAATTAACCGAAGTTCACTATTTAGAACCAGTGTGGGATGTGTACATAGGACTGTCATGCTTGACCCTTCATCTCTAGTCAGATCCCTAAAGAGTGCCATGGAAATGGATGGCCACTGAAACTTATGGTTAGACATGAAGCCACATAATGAAGTACCACGATTAGTGCTCAGCCAATTACAGCCACACATTTGTTCTAGTGCCAGCTTTGTGCACCTGCATGTAAGCAGCGGCAGGCAGCAACATTGTCTTTATTGTACAAGAACAGGGGTTCCACCCCGGCAATTTTGATGCAAAAATCTTGTTACTTTGGACATGAATATATTGTATAATGTGACAAACTGGCTGGCAAGGATAGATCACCTTACGCATTTCATGCAAAGGCTCTTAATCATATCAGCTGACATGTGTGTGGTGAGCTGTCCTTGTGTCTCCCATCAATTTGGTACGTTGTATATTTGTGTCCAAAGAAAGAAGGTATTTGCATTAAAGTTACCGGATTGAGCTGCTGACAGGATGCAAGTGATATATTGTATATTGCCCTGTACAGACACAGTCACGCATGCAATGTCACATGCACACACAGACACACAGGTAATGTCACATGCACATTCAGTAACACATGCAAGGTCATATGCACACACAGACACATACTCACATAGTGTTACACACGCACACACAGTGGTGTATCTTGATTTTGTGCTGCCCTAGGCAGACAAAATCCGGGCACCCCCCTACCCAAGCTGCACACCCACGTTACACACCTAAGCCATGCCCCATCATTCAGACTCACATCAAGCTCACACTCCCATCACACTCAGTCACACACTCCTACTCCCATCACACTCAGTCACACACTCCTACTCCCATCACACTCAGTCACACACACTGTCTCCCATCACACACACTCTGACTCCCATCACACTCAGTCACACACACTCTGACTCCCATCACACTCAGTCACACACACTGTCTCAAAATCACACACACTCTGACTCCCATCACACTCAGTCACACACACTGTCTCCCATCACACACACTCTGACTCCCATCACACACACTCTGACTCTCCGCCTAGGATGCCTCGCGGTAAATACAGCACTGCGTACACACACACACACAGTCACGCAGGTAATGTCACATGCACATCCAGTAACACATGCAAGGTCACATGCACACACAGCCGCACATACTCACATAGTGTTACGCGCACACACACACACACACAGTCACGCAGGTAATGTCACATGCAAACAAATTCACACAGCGCCTATTGGTAGCGCTGGCTCTGGCTCCCTTCTTCACTGAGAGCACTTGACTTATTTAACACAAGCAGAGGCTCCATGATCCCTCCATCCAGCTCAGCATAGAACACATAGATCCAAGGCATCCAAATGTGGCCCTCCAGCTGCTGCTGAACTACAAATCCCATAATTCCCCACTAGCTTGCAAAATGGCAATGAATTATTGCAGTTGCGGACGCAAAACAGCTGGAAGGCCTCCGTTGGAAGCCTATCACAGAGATAAACGTTTATATACATGGGCTCTGCAACAGCAATTAGTAGATAAGCCAAAAAAAGCCTTTTATTAATTTAAACCATTATTTCCCCCTTGATTCCATTTTAATTTTAAGTAAATATAACAGGACTGCACACAAAAAAGCCCGGTAAACACACAGACAAGGACTCAGAATGTTTAAATGAACTGGAACTTTAACGTGAAGTTTTTTGGGAGATTAGTAAAGCATTTCCTGTCTGATCGTCACACGATGATATAACTTTGGAAGGATGGGCCGATTATTCAACAACAGCTGGAGGAAGCAATAATGACTTAATGTATTGTGATAAGATTAAACTGCAATGTGCTACATTTGTTTGCTGATGGGGAGTCACAGCTCCGAAAGCTATAGACTAAGCATAGACGCCGCCTTGTGATGCTCTGGGTTCTATTCACTAGAAGGTGTGAGTTGCAGGTGAGCTGAGGTGAGATGTAGTGAAGATATCATCTCTTCATTTTAACTCTATATGGTACAAACGTTCTCACTAGGATCGTCCCTGCACAATGTATAGCTAAATTGGTCCTGAATGGCCCTCCTCAGAGACAAGAGATACTTGAAAATGAGAGAAATCTCTACGTATTTATCCATCCTGGTAAAATACTTTATAAATAAATAAATATGGATTTGAATGTAATTTTTTTATTTTTTTTTATTTTAACAATAATGAGAGTGTTTGAGAGCTATTCACTAAAGTGAGGTGCAGGTGAGTTGTGGTGAGATGAACTTTAACCTTTTAAAAACAGATGACGATCCTTGCACGTCATGAATGTAAAAAAAAAAAAACAATCCTATTCAATTCTGCTTTAGAAGGATAAATATGGCATAAAAAGAAAAGCTATAGGCTTCCTTAACCCCTTCGTGACACATGGTGCCTTTGAACACCGGCTACATTTTCCCTGTCAGACTGAGGTCACTCAAAATCTCATCTGACAGGTGGGATCCCGCTGCAAGTCCCTGCAGTGGGATCCAAGCACAGCTCATCGTGTGGAGCCGCGATGAGCTATTAATTGCTGGAGGTACTATGCCTATGTGGTAATCATAGGGGGTTAAATGCTATAAAAATGTTCCTGTTGGATAATGACTGTATGTATATTGTAACAATATTATTCAGTCTGAAATCTATATGGTTCCCAAGGCATCCTAATAATTCATATAACACAATGTAGTCATCCAGGTTGTGCACTGATTTCCTTATGAAAAGCATTTTAACATCTTAAAGGATTTAACTGAGCAAAATCCCCAAATGTTGCCATTTATAAAGCATAGTTAGGCAGAAGTGTATCTTCCACAAGGCAAACAAGGCACTCGCCTAGGGCGGCACTTTGCAGAGGGCAGCACTTTGCCACAGTGTGTTAAAGCACACTTCTGGTGCTTCAAGCATTTTTGCTCCCTCCCCCACCGTTCAGCAAGCTTAAGCTCCTTCCAATTAATCGGGGTGATGGGGGCATGTGATGGATGTGGTGGGGGTATGAAACAAGGATGACGGTGGCATGTAATGGGAGTGATGGGGCATTTAGTGTGTATGCAAATCTGGGTGATGGGGACATGTATTGGGGTGATTGTCCATTTAATGTGTGTGCAATGTGGGTGATGGGGCATGTAATGCGGTGATGAGGCATGTCGTGGGTGTGCAATGTGGGTGGGTGTGCAATGTGGGTGGGTGTGCAACGTGGGTGGGTGGGTGTGCAACATGGGTGGGTGTGCAACGTGGGTGGGTGGGTATGTGGGTGGGGGTGACAGAATTTTGTCTGCCTAGGGCAGCATAAAACCAAGATACACCCCTGTAGTTAGGTTGGCGAAGAGGGCATAGAGGCTCAACTATGGTACACATGGCCATTGACTTAATGAGATCACAAGCATTATTCCCAGTTTTAGAATGTTATGTCTAATTAATGACTGTAGAATACGAAAACTAATTAGTCCCACACACTCCATTACATCGGTCTTGTACTTATCAATGTCTTTGGAATTATTTAGTTTCAGCACTAATCCAGCTAGGACATTTTTCACCTGTTACCTCTGTGTGGAGATTTGAGTTAGAAGCAGGACACATCCTTTAAAAATGATGGAGAATGGGAACAGGCGATCCGTGTCAAATCTGTGTTTTGTGCAACAGATTCACACTGTTCCTGGAGGATTCTGTCTGGAACGTTGTACTTGGCAAGCTGTAGAATCCTAATTCTCTGCGGAGTTCCTTTCACACTGCAGCTGGCGTCTTGTGGGGGGAAAAAAGCACATAAAAAAATTATAAAAGCACAAACATTAGCAGCACAATAACATGCAGAGCCTGGTTATCCGGAACATGTGTGGATACTGTGTCTACGGCTGATCAGTCTACTGCTGATCCCTCTGACATATGGAGGGCACTCGTGAAACTGTTACATTTAACTACAGAGTGCTCATTGCAATCATTTTAACATTTTGTGGGGTGCCATATATCACAAGCAGGAGGAAATGCACTGCGTCCAGAGAAAATCCAATCCTTTATTGCTCTATGTAGCATAAACACAAATTATAGAGGTATGCATGGTGGTCATCCAGCTTTTGGCTGGACTACAACATCCACAAATCTTTGGAAGTTGGAGATTGACAAAGCATTATGGGAGATGTAGTCCAACAACAGTTGAGGGGGGGTCACAACTGGACACACCGGCATCATGTCAGAGCAGCCGATGGGGGCTCCTGTCTAGCTGCCGGATATGACAGTTATACCCGGCGGCTATCTCTCTCCCTCCTGCACACTACCTGCATGCTGAAGGGTGAGACAGCCAAGTAACAGCAGCCATGTGAGTACTGGGGAGGGCGGTGTAATGGGCACCTGACTTTGGGCACCTCACAGTGGCATATTCTAATGGGCACCTGGCTGTGATATATTTAAATAGGCACCTGGGCATAGGTTAATGGACAAATTGTGGCTTACTTAATGGTCAAACTGACTTTACCATATTTAATGGGCAAACTGGCAGGAGGATATTCTAATGGGCACCTGGCTGGGGCACATGTTAATGGGCAAACTGTGGCATGTTTTATGAGCAAACTGGCTGTGGCATATTCGAATGGGCACCGAGCTGGGGCATATGTTAATGGGCAAACTGTGGCATATTTAATGGGCAAACTGGCTGTGGCATATTTTAATGGGCACCTGGCTAGGGCATATGTTAATGGGCAAACTGTGGCATGTTTAATAGGCAAACTGGCTGTGGCATATTTGAATGGGCACCTGGTTGGGGCATATGTTAATGGGCAAACTGCGGCATGTTTAATGAGAAAACTGGCTGTGGCATATTCGAATGGGCACCTGGTTGGGGCATATGTTAATGGTCAAACTGTGGCATATTTAATGGACAAACTGGCTGTGGCATATTACTTTTCTTTATAAGTTCTAGATGATAAAATATCGTGCAATGAATGAATGTGGCCCGCCTTCACCTCACAGACTTTGCCTCCGGCCCCCGAGTGGGAAAAAGGTTGCTGGCCCCAGCTGTAAGTAAATGCCGAGTCTACCTAACGGGCCGTTAGTCCCTGCATAGAAATAGATGGGATAACACTCATATAACAATAGGTGAGTGTCCACCATACATCATTTCCCCCCAATCAATTTTTAATGGATGGAAAATAAATTGTGCCAGTGGAGTCACTGTATTATCAGACGAGCCTAAGGTTTTCGTTTGAGGATGCATGTGTTCCAGGGAGATGAATGCAGCAGAAGACAAGTCGCACTGCTTTCTGTCTCATTTAAAATGCTTATCCTCCGTGACCCAGTTTTAAACAGATTGCTGCCGCTTGTTCAACTTGCGCCCATTAACCTTGTTGATATGTTCACGGCCTGCTGAGCAATCATGTCCAGGAGTTCCAGCGATATGAGAAGGCTTATGCGGCAGGAATGACTCCAGTTGGGCCTGACAGAATATGTGGCATGTGCGGGTTTAACGTGTAGAATCAGCAGATCTTGATACAGTTACGGGTCTGGGGTTTAATGGTCAGAGTAAAACACAGGAGAAGAAGAAACATAAGGAATCAAGAGAGCAAGTGCATTATCGAGAAAGAGAAACAGAGACAGACACCAGAGTCCATGGTTAGTGAAGGTTCTATAGATAGAACTTCATTAAATTGTCCACCATGGCTCCCGACTGTTTCTATAAAATAGTCTGACATATTATTTTTTTAACTTGACTTGTTAGGATTTAGCTAGTATGTATACATACCTCCCAACTTGTGTTCCCAACAACATGGCACCCTAGGGGGTCTTGGCTAGGACACTCATCGTGACCCCACATCTGGGCGTTATTGGTACTCATTCCAAGGAAAATCTAAACCGTGGGTAGCGGCCACAAATTAGGACTGTCCACGTTTATCGTAGGACACATGGCAGGTAGGTGTTCCTTGATCCAGCTGTTATGACAGTTTATTGATGTTAGCCTCTGATCTCAGTCTTCACTGACCGCTGTTTGGATCTTTTACATTAAGTTTCGTTAAACCCTTTCCTTGCTGTCTATACATACATGGATAAGATGGTAGACACACTGCTACTTTATATCACAGATGCTGATACCTGACTGACTCCTTCATCCTTTGGTCCTATCTTTATCCTCACTGCTCTTCTCAGCTCTTCTTTGAACACTGTGTCCAGCATCACGGATGGGTCTTCTCATGCAATGCCAAGGCCAAATCACATGTCACTACTGAGATGGATTGGCTTGTACATTGTCAAACCCTTAGCTTAAAAATAGACAACACAGATCTATAGGCAGCTGCTCTGCCACTCAGCCAGCGTAGGCGCAGAGGGAGAAATGCTCGTTTCTAAAGACATGGCTGGGAAAACGATTCGGAATACTGTGTAGGTGTTTGAACTGCAGACAGGGATGGACTGGCCCATCAGGATAGTAACACAGTAATTTAAGGTTGAAAAATAGACCTAAGTCCATCAAGTTTAACCCCTCTACTTTTCATTCCTGCTTTTGATCTAAAAGAAGGCAAAACCAAAACCCCAAGTAAGCTATTTTGAATTTTGACGCTTAGGGGGAAAATTCCTTCTTGAATTCTAAAGATTTCTCCTTGGATCAAGAAGCCCTAAAATCTTAATGTTTCTTCTATTAATTAATAACCTTGTATGTCCTGCTTTTCTAAAAAAAAAAAATATATATATATATCCAGACCCTTTATTGTCCTTATTTTACTTAATTTAAATAATTACTTTGTTGGCTATGAAACCTTTGTTCTTCCAGTCTCAGGCGGTGACCACTTGATCTTTGTACATATCTGCTAATGGACAGGTCACTGGTGAGCTCTTTATATTGGCCCTGCACATTTGTATATAATGTTTTTTTATACGGTATATAAATACAAATTTTTTTTAGTCTCTCTACATAACTAAGATCCTCCAATTATTCCTAAATCCTACTCATTAGTAGTTTTTACCCAGGCATATTCCATTTACCGTATATGTTGCACTGCTGTTATTTTTCCCATAATGCATAACTTTACATTTGTCGATAGTGAATCTCATTTGCCACTTGCTTGCCCAATGCCCCTCTTGGTGTAAATCTTAATGCAATGAATAACTATCAAAGTTAGCATTACCTTCTCAACACAAATTGGGAGATCAATCATAAACAAATTAAAAGGAAGAGGGCCTTAAACAGACCCTGAGGTACTCCACTTAAAATCGTCCAGTTTGAGGATTTTCCATTTACAACAACTCTTTGCATGCTATCTTTTAACCCATTTTTCAATCCAAATACATACATTTGCATTCTATTGAAGCAAGGGTTAAAAAAAGTAGTTGTCTTTTAATGGTACTCAAGTATTGAACTGTTAGGATCAAAGGCTGAGTTGACTCTACCAGAAAACAAACCGAGAATCCTGAGTATTAAATCATATACAAGAGCATTAGAAAACCGAGTCATCTCTTAATTCAAGAACATCAGAGGTGCAAGATCCCAACGCCACAGATCTCCACTAGAAAGCTCCACTGAGTGACTAAAGGTGCTGGGTATAATGCCATTTGCGTCTGCTCAGTCACAGTGACACAAGATGACAGCATAGCTGCTGTTCATGCCTAAAATAAAAAAAGGTTTTACCCCCACAAAACTCAGAAAGGGAATGGGGCTCCTGGGAACCTGTCCGCTCACAGCTGAAGACAGTACTAATCTGATTTAATATACAAAAACACAATAACAATTTTCTCCTGTATTTTTCATCACAGATTGTTTTCAGTCTTCTTTCTCCAGAGAGAGAATGACTAAAGCTATTAACTGCTTAAATAATTAAACAGTAAATAATGAAATAATGTGTGGAAGAGCTGAGCCCTGCCATGTGTTGCCAAAGAGGATTGAAGTTTTAAAGCCACAGTGACCAGACGTAATGATAGTATAGGTTCAGCCGGTACTTTGTTTCATAGGCCTAGGAAAGAATAATAACTAGATTCCTGGTAAAGACTCTGGAATACTTATCGTGAAGATTGTTACGCGAAATGTTGGCCCTTCCAACTCCATATCAGTTATTTCAAAAAGAAGTAATATTGTTTGCCACTAGCAGTGGCTTGTCTTACAAATTAAGCCCTTTGTTATAATTAATAGGAGTGTAAATGAATGGGCTTTCACTTGGACAGGCCTTTTCTCTCTCATCAGTATTTGTTTTCTGGATTGTACAATGAAAAATCAACATTTACTTAGTATCAACGCCCTATTCTATTGATGGAACATTCCATTCCAGACAGGGGAATGGGGACTATTCACTAACGTATGAGATTGGAGGTCGGAATTAGGATAATCTGGACTTCGAACAAACAACAATTATGGTGGGGCTGCGATGAGGAGACACGAGGTACGCCGAGAAGGTCAAGGAAAAGCCAAACTCAACCTCCAAAATCGGAGAAGAAAAAAGCTATTTTTGACCAATATTGGAGGTCGACTTTTACTCTCTTCCTGACAAAACCAGGTCATGGGGGCTCCACAAATAGCCCCTGGGACCCCTAACACTTTATAATTACCTGAGCTGTGAGCCTGCTTAATGACTCCCAGCCCCGCCCCTTAACATATCCCCGAATCTCTCTCTAATGGTCTGCTCTCAGCAAAAAGCAAACCAAAATAAACTGGATTGCTGGTATTTCAAAAGAGCATAGGAGGCATCTGATTGGCTGACTGCCAGCCATTCAGAAGTCCCGTGTCAGCCTTTAGAATAATAAAGGGGGATCTGGGAACCATGTGGCAGGCTCCCAACCCAGTAATAATAGTACGGGGAGCAGGACCACTTGCCCTCGGACCTCATATTTATAATCCGCGCCAGGAGCATTGGCAACTCTTGGTACCACTGTTTTTATAGGGGGAGCCAAGGCTACTTGTCCTGGCTCCCCATTTGTGTTGGGGGTCCCAGGGGCTATTTGGGAAACCAGCATGAAGTCGACTTTTACAGTAAAAGTTGACCTCACAATGCAACTGTTAATGAATAGACCCCAATGACTTTTATTGTCAATTGCTGCCACCTGCTGGATATGTGGATGAATAACCACTGAATTCACATTATAATCCCAAACCATAACGTTTATAAACGTATAAAGTACCATGTTAGCCAAATGGACCCATGAGGATATGTTTATGGGATAACAGAGTGGAATTTGAGTGCAAGCTTTCAAGACCATTTATGCCTCCACTCATGCTTGGAAGAATGGTTAACTTCTGACACCTGTTGACTCTTTAGTTCAACTTATTATAGTATGCTTGCATAATAAACAAACTAAAGATCACATTAATAACAACTAGTATTTATATAGCAGCACCTGTCTCCCAGTAGGACTCACCGGTTAGCGCCAGCAATGCATTTAGCATGAGGCAGACAAGACAAGTGCCTAGGGCGGCACTTGCCTTGTCTGTCGGGGGGGGGGGGGGGGGGCAGCATGGTGTCTGTGCACTGCCCAGGCGCACAAGCATGATCCCATGCTGCTCTGACGACATGGCACCGGGATTTTGGGACCTGCCGGCACTTTGACTTCAGAGGGAGCGAGGAGCGTAACAGGAAGCATGGGAATATGTCTTGGCATCTGGGTGGTGCACAGACTTTATGCTGCCTCCCACTAGACACCAGGGAGGTGGCTGGGGTAAGTCCAGGGAATGCGATGTGAGCATGATGGGTGTGCAATGTGGGTTATGGGCCTGATGGTTGTGCAATGTGGGCAATGGGCATGAAGGGTGAGCAAAGTGGGTAATGGGGTATGTCCTGGGTGTGCAAAGTTTGTGATGGGGGTGTGTGGGTAAGTCCTGGGTGTGCAGGGTGGGTGTTGTGACATGTCCAGTGGATGCAAAGTGGGTGCTGGCTGTGGTAAGTTGTGGGTGTGCAATGTGGGTGTTGGGGCATATTCTGTGGATTTTTAAAAATGCCTCAGAATTATGGCAAAAAACAATTTAATCATTTCTTTTTTCCCTTTATACATATAAAAACAACTTACAATACAGCACATTATGAATTAATAAATACTATTAAAGGAAACAAAACCACTCAAATTCAAAACAGTATGGAGGTAGCTAAGCTTATATGTCCAACAGGGACATTTACTAATTTATTTGAGCTTCCTCAATTATTTATATATCTGTAGGTTCCAGTACAGTCCCCTCATACCCCTGCGATGCCAGACACGACATTGCAAACAAACAGGACATACAAGACACTAAAAAACAAAACAGCAACATCGCACTTAGGAGATCGGCACCCTCACGATGCCCACTAGGGCCATCGACCAATCTTTATCTCATAATAACCTACCTATCTTATGATCTCATGGTTTCAATGGGTATTACTGTAACCATCTGGACCATATCCCATAGAATCTTTCAGACACACCGTTTGCATAGGAGTAGCCCTGTTCCATCAGGCCTTGTTGTCGCATTTGATTAACCACATTCTCTGTTCCAATCACATCTTGTTGGCGCCGTTTCCTAGCGATGGTGATCTTCATTGCAAGGAAGGCCTGGATAATCAAGGTTCTAACCTCAGATAGCACCAAATCCAATTTGAAATTGAATATAGCCCTTTCTGCTGATTAGTATATATTTGACAATAATCTGAACAGATCTGACCATGTCCAGGATACCCCTGGCCAGGACCCCCAGATATGTAAGAAAGTACCTTTACAGTATGCGGTCTGTAAAAACTAAGGGCATAAGGACTAGATAAAAAAAAAAAAACAACTCAGGACTGTGCTGGCTGTTTACTGCGAAGATCTTGTCAAACAGGAAACAATTATATTCATTCCATTGTTCTTTTTGTTTGCCGATTTGTATTGTTTTGATTGTAAATAAGAGAGTCTTTTACAAGATAAATTAGGAAACAGTTTTGTCAACGGCCCTAATCAATATGGTTCTTACTTCCTCCTGTGTCTATGTTTAGTGCAGGCCTCCACCAGATAAACTGCACTGCTGAAGAAAAAAATACAAACAAAACAAAAACACAGAAAAAAAAGATACAAACCCCAGAAAAGCAAATAGGGTGTTCTATGGCCTGAATTAGACGAGGATTAGCTTCTAGCAGCTGCTGTGTGAGCGGGCCTTTGTCTGGGCCAAATTAAGACTTTGTGAGTCACAGTCCAAAACTGTAAATGGGAAGAAGACTGGCTTTTGTAGGAGAGATGAAGAGCACAGTTCATTGCAAACAAGTGCATTCAAACATCTACAGTGGTATTTTGAAATACATCAGAACATACTGTTCGGAATGGTTATCAACGTGCATTAAAACTGAGCGAATAAAACTTAACCAGACACAAAGTTAAAGGAACATTAAAGCTTGTTTAATCCCTGCTTCCTTCCTATAAACAAAACATGTCCCGGGACATTTAAGTAAACCCGACGTGTATCTTAATAGATGAACACGCGGGTTTACTATCTGCTGTGTCTCTAATGCGAGACACAGCAGTTCCCGGTTGTCTGCTCACCCCGCTATGTGCTAGCACAGAGAGAGACCCTCGTTTTTGCATGGGATCCGCAGGGGGACCTAGTGTCGCCGACCAGATGAGGAAGAAATCAAAACGCGTCCTGTGGGGGGTACCTGTTTTTATTAGTGCTAACAGTACCCAATTGTTCAAATACCTGGCCAGGTGAACAAACCCAGTGGGTAAGGGATCTCTATATTTTGTGTATTTTTAACAGTGTATTTTGTATTTGATTTCTATTTCTGTCATTGATGTTCTCTGAAATGTATGTACTATAGTCACATGCCCATTTATTTATTCATTTCTAGTGGCTTTGGATCTTTTTTGTGTTACATATTTATATGCACATTTTTCTCTTTTGATATAATAAATTTATATTTTATGTATACATTTACCTCCAGATTTTATATTATCATTGTGTTTATGTATAGAAACATTTTGGGGATGACAGACTCATTTTATTAGGACCAGTGCTAACCCATCAATCAAACGAGTAGATAACATCACCACCAGAGCTGGATATTTTATTTTTTTTACTTTTTATTCCTTTTGGTGGTTACTAAACATGCCCAAAAGACATTCCCACAGACTCATACTGGCAATTGTATGTAGGGATTTCTTGTGTTTTATCTCCTTTTATGAAAAAAGGTTACAGATTGGAAAAACCTATTTTTAAATAGATAAAGGAGGCGCACACACAGTGATGTAAACTCATCAGCACTGCGATCTACTAATGTCTCACACTAGAGAGAAAAGAACACACAAAGGATGGCGAGACCAGGTGTGCTACGAAAACACACAAGAATAATACAATATGTAACGATGAGTAAGAGTATAATCTGGAGTGGTCCTCAGTGTATATGAATATATAGAAGGAAAAGAAAACAAAATCACATGGGGAAATATTACAGTATAGGTGAGAGAAGAGACTCTGGATAAGCAGCGCACTTGTATTTATTTCCACATCCTTTATTTCTGTATTTTCTGAAATCAGATTAAATGTCCTGGTCTTTGTTTTCCAGTAAGGCCTCACTACTCTGAAGAAAGCTCAGGCAGAACACGTTACAAAAGGGTTAATTATATAGGTCTAATGATTAAAGTGATTCTGTGGGGTTTGTGGTAACTCAAGACACCCAGCTATCAAGTCGTGGTGGTGGCAGAGAACCGTAGCACTGGAGACTTCACAGGTTAATGTGGTGAGTACTGAGAATATTAAACAGGTTCAAACTTTCAGTCCCCCACGGTCCCATAACCCCCACCTCTGACATTTACAGGTCAACTAGATCAGAAAATGAAAACCATAACATAAATTTTTTTTCTATCATTTGGTCAGTAAATTTGAATGATGGTACAGCACAACCACTGACAGTATAGGATAACTCCCATCAGTATATAGATAGCCAGACATGGATCTTGGCACAATGTAGCTTCCATCAGTTTGTAGCCAGACACAGAAGGTGAGTTAGTTTGGAATCAATTAGTACAGTCTTTGCTAAACTTACTATGGTACAGTGGTGTTTATAATCCGTATTAATGGTGGGAAGTAGGCATCATGGGAAACCTTTGGTAGTCTGGGCATCTGCTAATGACTACAGTTCGCATGTGACTCCCATGTGAAAGTCCCTGAAATATTAGAATTTTTTTTTTTTTTTTATCATTAGTCTGCTTAGCAGACCTTCTGTCACCTTTACTTCATACACATTGAATATTTATGGTCATTGTTGATGAAGGGAGAAAAAAAAAAAAAAAAGTAATATGGAAGAAAAGATATGGAATCAGGTAGAGCCATTACTATACGTAACTGCATATTGTGATTCAAAATAATCCCAACTCCTATATCCTGGGAAAATGTAACAAATGGATTGTGTCGTGCTAAACAAGCATCCTTGAATGCTATTCAAGGATCCAGGGCGGAGAAAAAAAAAAAAATTAAAAAAAGGGGGAGGCTATTTCCACCTTGGTGCGCTATGACCGGCCTTGACAAAATGTTTCCATATTTTTGGAACCAAAATGATCAAAATAATTTAAAAGGTTAGGAGCCAGCATCAGGGATTTGAGGAGCTCTGTATTATGATATCAGTGATTGCTTTTGTTATAAAAGTACAAACAATATAAACTTCCATTGTATTTGATATCTTTATTTTAAACACAAATACATTTACAGCATGCAGAAACTTTGAATGAAGCAAATGACATTTTAACTGTCCCAATGCCAAATGAGTTTGAACGTATAATAAATTCTAGTGTTGGACTTCCTCCTGCCGCATTGTACTAATGAATGGCTACATACACATGTATGAATGGAAAAACAGGCACTATATAATGTTCTCAGGGCGCTAATGCGTGGTTCTTTTGATATGCAGTCCGCATTTGTTTGTTTTTTAAAATTAGGCCAATAATTTATTTGCGAACCATGAATAAATACGTTTAATTGAGCAAGTTTGTGTTCTCTGTTTATGTATTTATAACAAAAATGGAAAACGTTGCTAAGGAAATAAAAAGCACAGAAATAACACTATATATTATAGGCTTTGGACTATTTGTGTTTATTGAACAACTCATTAAGCCGTGTCAGCTAAACAAAAATATAAAAAAAAAATCAAATGAAAGCTTAGAAAAGTGCGGAACAAAGGAAAATACTCTGCTTCATTTACATGAGACTATGGAAGGTTTCAGGCAGTTTAAATATCTTCCAGAGACCGGCGGGCCTAAAAAAAAGGTGCAAATCTGAAACGAGCAGAAATAAGATTAGTGTTTAATAACAAACATTCTCCTCTGTGGTTTTTCCTTGTTTAAACGGACAACGACCAAGGAAACATTTTATTGTCCATTTTATCTTTAGTAATCAAGGTATTGTAAACCAGTAATACAGATGTCAGAGTTCATAAAATACCCATCTGGATATAGAATATATATAAATTCATTCATGAACCAGTTTAGTTCTTACAGCCGCATTAAAAGGAAAGAGCCAATTCTCAGTCTATGGCTTTCATTCTGCAAAGGGTTTACAACAGATTTCACACAGTATAGGCAACAGAGTAGTGCACTTGTTAGATCCTGAGAATAAGACTAGTGTACACAGCAGTCAACCAGGATTTCAATGGCTTTCCTTGGCAGAGTGTAAGTCGTAAATAGTTATGGCCAGTTCATAAAGTTCCAGTTTTATGAAAACTGATGGATGCATCGCTCCAAAAACTATTTCATCCAAAGTTACACTGCGCCTCAAGGTGAAGGGAGTCATAAAACATGGATGAGTCCCCTGTCCATGGCTGGTGTGGACCAGATGAACAGCTCCATTGTCCTGCAATGCAGTGCTGGCCTTTTAACAGAATTCTACAACTCTGGGCTATACTATACTAACTATAGTTAGGTTGTGGAGTGTTTTAAATTGGAGCTAAATCAATATAAAGCAGAGAGGCAAACAGTTCCACAAGGTCAGGTTTACAGTTGGATTAATACAGGGTGATTAACCATGTCCCCCGTAAAGGAGCCTGCCACTGTCAAAATCTAATAAGCCGAAAGTACCAGCGCCCCAGGTGGGAGACAAAAATGTCATCACTGTGATGAGCTGATGCCCAAAAATGCAATGTGGTTTGGGATTTAACCAGTAGTATTATTTCCATGGATTAATAATAAATTTAAAACATTTTAACTCCCATCCAGATTTGTTTGTTTTTCCCTTTCTGTGACTTCTGACCGAAGGGAAGCTGCTTTTATTTCAAAAATACACATTGCCCACAAGACTTCAGAAAAAGAAAATAAACCGCCAGACGAGAAGCCTTTTATGGGTTTAGCTTACAACAGGGAAAGAGGTAGAGTGTAAATAATATAGGACATTTTGGACACGTATTATAAGCCATGTAAGAAAATAAAGGGATTATCTAAAAGGAAAGTAAAATTAATGAACGCTTACAATCCGCTAGATGCCTAAAACTCAGAGATCAACGGCTGTTTCGGGGCCAAACATCTATAGGCTTTATAATAATGGGTTCAAATGAAACTGTCCGGGAACGTTAATTTAGAGGGAGTGTTAAGTGTAATATGGCTTCTGAAACTAAGAGGAATTCTGGGGGTTTGTATAGCTAAATAATAAACGGTATTACTGCATGCTGCTAAAAAACCACCTTAATAAATAGAAAAAAAAAAACAACGTTTTATTGATTTCGGGGATGCTTTTATTCTTCCCAGTCACACTGATTTCCAAGGTAGATAAAAAGGAATCATTCCATAGAACCACCATTTAATGGAATGTAAACAATGAAAATAGCAACAAGTGGTACAGTATTAAGTCAGGTCAGCGACAGCCAACGTATGCACTGTAGGACAACAAAATGGCTGAATATGTTGTGGCAAGAATAAAAAGAAAACACAAAAGCAGAATCTTTTTCACGCCGTCAAGTTGTGATACGTGACTGACAGTCTCAGTGATTTTATACTATACATTATTTTTTATTTAATGGACAGATATTCTGCCAGGCAATAGAGCAGCCTTTATTAAACTGAAATCTGCTAGTATCTGGTAGTAGTGATTTCAGAGCCCCTTGGCATGTATTTTAAGCACACTTTAGTATCTAGACACTGTAGCACACTGTACAAACTACAGTTTTTTTTTTAATCTTAGCATTTCGGTTAAATGAAGTCACTTTAGAGGTCTCGTTACTGTCTGTATATAGTGAGACAGTAAAAAGATTTGAAAAAAGGTTACCCAGGAAGTTTAAAACTTTAGGCTTGTTCAGTGTCCCCCAAAGACAAAAAAGCTTTACAGAAATCTAATCCTACTTAACCAGTAACTTACATTCAAACTTGGCACAGTGCAGACTAAAAGTTAAGACATGGGAACCAACTGTGCAATAGATGGAGCTACACGGTAAAATGTATGTTGTTTACAAGGACAACAAAACTGCACTCTAGTTCCGCTGAAAAACCTGATAGTGCCCAGAATTGAAAGAAAAAAAAATAAAGTCTGGGAGGCAGGGAAGGGTAGAGCTGTACACGCCAGTTATAAATTACAATTTGAATAACAATTCTACAATCCCAAAAAAAGATAAGTGAATCCTCTCCACAAACGCCACTGCGAGATGTTCTATCCTTTGTCCCGCAACCGATCCTTCAGCAACTGAAATTTAAAAAAAAATTGTCATAAAACAACTTAAGCCAGGTCATTTTTAGGAATCGATAATTTAAACATTACAAAACTACAAAACAAAATGAACCTAAAGTATCTGCAAAGAACACATCACGCATTTAAAGTGTAGGGATACCGCTTTAAAAAAAAAAAAGTCTCAATATCAGATCGTCCCTTCTGAGCCAACCTTGATTGGATAGGCAGGGTGAGCACCTGCTCTGATTGGCTGTGTGCATGCAGACATTGTCAGTATGTACCAGCCTCGCAACCTACTCTTAGTCTTCCTTGTCCAGAGTAAACCCACCCGGTATCTTTATAGATATCTTTATTTTTATAGATACACGTGGGTTTACGCTTAGCTCTGCCTAATACTTGTAACCCTTGATTCCCCAGAGGAAACTTTTAGTTTCATTTTAATGGGTGTTAATTCTTTTTGTAAACAAAACCATGTAATGCCTAAATCCTAACGGGTTGCTTGGCCAGTGACTACCATTTCATTCTGCCCTCATGTCCGGGTTGGTCATTTGGGGAGTACATTAAGAGATTTATGCTGCTAGAAGCAGGCAGAATTTACAAGGATAATGAGAGTGCTCTCCGAGGAGTATGGATTCAGCATTTTGCCAAGAAAAGCCATTTCATATAAGCTTTGGTTTAACGAATGACTAACTCTTTGAAAGAGGAGATCATTACATTACCATTACAGAGGAGAGGAGGACAGACACATTACAGAAAACTCAGTCGATCTATTCGTGTGCAACAATGGCTGTTCACACATCATCCTAACCTGTGATGTGTTCTCTTTAAACAAACAATGCTGCCCCCTAGTGTTTACTTAAAAACGTCCTCACTGCTCCCCTGAATGCACTTACTCTATGTAGAGCTTCAGAAAACATTATGTTACACTGTATACGCTTTATAATGTCCGTATAGTTTAGGAACACTTTTAGAGTTCAGATTTCAAATCCTTTGTTAGGAACACAGAGACTTATCAATGTAAAATTCAGGGTTACCTTGCAGCCTCCTCTATATGCAGATAATTATACTTACACTTTGTCTTGCTTAATAGCACCTCCGCGGATGGAGACGGGCTGACTATTCTGAGGGAATACATTCCCTGTTCGATTTGCATTGGGGTGAGTGGGAGATGCAGCTGGGTGCTGACCAGGACGGATGGGCTTAGCTGCAACCAAAAATAAGAGACACTTTTGTAGAAGTCATTGATAAACATGATTTTTTGTTTAACATCACAAAGTAAGAAGCCCAGCAGTGACACGGCAGCAAAAAAGGAAATCAATAAAAGCGAGAACCACTGAAGCAGTCTATTTGTGACCAAAAAACATGTCCGCCCCCTGATAGAGCTGTACAAGTAGAGAGCTCATTAAGGCATTTTATTTGTATACTTTCATTAAAGCACTAATATTTAAAATGTCCACCTGATGCAATATTTCAATTGAACAGAACATATTTGGTGTGGATAGTTGTCCTTTAAGTCAAATTGATTCTTTGGTTCTGACAGAATCAGGACCAGTTTTTTTTTTTAACCCCTTAGTGACTAGACATTTTTTCCTTGACTTTCCCTTGGTGACAATGGCTGTTTTGACATTTCTGGGGTGTTTGTGTTTAGCTGTAATTTTCTTCTCTCTTACATACTGTAACCACACAAATTATATGTGCAGAACAGGAAATTAAATGCATACAAATCTCAGCAGATAAAGTACAGGATTATGATTGTTCCTGCAACTTATATCTACCATGAAAGGGGAAATAAAGATGGTTTGATGCACACCATTACAAGAGAGCTTTAAAACCACAACTCTGGTAAGAAAATACGATATGACTGGCTTTACCGATCTGTGCAGAGTGCCCTCTCCTCGCCATGTTCTTAGACCTCACTGCCTCTTTAATGCGGTCCACTTCCTGTTGATACCGTTTGCGATCGCGAGATGCATTTTCTTTGGCTTCCTTCAACGCAGACTCTAAGGCTTTAACCCGCTCAGCTGTAGCTCGAAGACGTTTCTCAAGCTTTGGAAGCTCACACCGTAAATCTGCATTATCACGGACCAACTATTTAAAGGAGAAGTCAGAGATTAATTAAAATATTCTCCGACTGGGACCACAGAGCATTATTTCAGTAAAGAACATTCAAATATCATTTATGGGGGTCTTTAACCCCTTAGTGACAAGACCTGTTGACCTAGTCTTTCCCTTGGTGACGAGGGCTGTTTTGACATTTCTGGGATGTTTGTGTTTAGCTGTAATTTTCTTCTCTCACATACTGTACCGACACAAATTACATGTTTTTATCATCATCATAATTAGATACTATTATGTGCATCATATCTTATAATTTACTACAAAAAAAATCATTATATGATGAAAAAAGAAAAACCAACTTTTTCTAACTTTGACCTAAAAAATAATTTACCCAATACAAAACATTAAAAAAGACCCCATCTAAATAGTTTCTAAATTTTGTCCCAAGTTCAGAAATATACTATTTCTATGTTTTTATGCAGTTTTCTGCAAGTTCTAGGGCAAAAATCAAAAATAGCGGGTTTTTTTTTTATAGTGATCTTTTGACCCCGACCCTAAATTTAACCCCAACTCTAACCCTTATGCTAATCCGTAATACATGCTAATTTTAATTTAATTTTAACTCTATCCCTTAATGTAACCCTAATTTAATTGTAACCCTAACAACTATTCTAACCTAACCCTAGACTTTAATTAAGTTGTTTTTTTTAATTGAAATGTTACCAACTGCCTCTAGGGGCAGTCAAGCAACTGCATCAGAGCGTCGGAAGTTCATTTTTTTTTCACTTTCGAAGCTCTACCTACAAGAGGGCACAGCCATATTGCAGGAGCATGCTGCTCCGTAGAGCGATCATGGGTGCCCAAGAACAGATATCGGTGCTTCCTACTGCCTCGACATAGAGGCGATAGAACAGCACCGTCACAGCGGTTTTCGCGATCGTTGATTGTGAAAACTGCTCGTTCCACCGCAGGACGTGTCGGGCACGCCCATTGTCGGCAACAGAGTTGCCGGCTGGACATGCCTGACACGTCCATTGTTGCAAGGGGGTCAAATAATTTTATAGATTTCCTAGGAAAACCAGTCATAACTTCATTTATACTGTTAAAAACCAATACTTGATTAAAGAACACTTCTCGAATAGCAACCCAAAATTGTATTTACACATTGGTAACAGTGATGGAATATCCCCAAAAATAAAAAATACTGAAAAGACCAAAAACAATGTGAAAGAATGAAAAAAAATTTTTTTACATACTTGCCAACCAGCAGCCAAGAAATTAAGAAAAAACAGGGTTTCTGCACTGAAATAACCATTAATCCCAAAACTATGTCTGGCAGTCAGTATAAAGATGTCAGAAGCGATTCAAGATTCACTGCATAAATAGGGCGAACTACTCTTTAACAGTCACTACAGCAAAAGTCACTGTTTATTATGCTAAGAGCGGCACAATTGCAGCACAAGTGGCCTGAGGTTCCACCAGGCCTCTTACTAACAGCGATAATGTATCCAGTATCAGAGGAAAAATAGGAACCTGGTAAGAAAAGTGCCAATCAAACAGTCCATTAGAATTCTGACTTTCTGCCATTGGAGCGCCATGTTATAAGCGTGGTATATAGGTGTACACTATGTAGACAATGCGAGTATGCATCATGTGCATGTAGATCTGTAAGCGGTTCCCTTTCTGGGGGCCTACCTGTTTGTGGACCTTCGTAAGCTGCTCGAGGTTATTCTCCAGAAAAGAGATTTTCTGCTTCTGGGCAGCACTGCCTCCGGTGTCATCAGAGTCCATCTCTGCGCTCTGCACACACACACACACAATACACAGCGTTACACACTGAGCACTACACACTGGTACAGGAAAGACAATACAAGGAGGCTTACCTTCTTCACTCGTGTGGTCAAGTCTTGAACAAAAAGCTTCCTAAGGTTATGTAAGGTTTGAAGCTCCTTGGCCTGGGAGATGAGAGATCCAGATTTGACTTGAAGAATTCAAGGTTTTTACATGTCAGACTACAGTTGTGTAATGCCGTGTTACTTACCACAGTCTCTTCCAGACCTTTCAGATCCTGCCTTGCTTGTTCTCTTCTATCTTGCATGACACTGCACATTTATTAAAGTAGGAAAAAAGAAAACAACAACTTGTAAATAATTAAAAAACACTTTGTTTACGAAGCCAGAAAACAAAAACAAATATTAAAAGGTTTGTAATTATAACTGCTCAGAAACAAGTTGTACAGCCAGCTACTCCACACAAATAAAATTATGTATATACACACAAAATCTTTATTAGAAAGAGTAAAAAAAAAACAGCACAGTGGGACAGCAGGGTGTGTGCGAACTATACATAGGCCTCCTTAAGTAATTTGTGCAGACTTCATAAGAGCAGCAGCGTTCGCGACCTTGTGACGAGTTAACTCGTAACTGTTAGCGAGGGGTATCCAGGTCCCCTGCAGCTCTGCGGGGGACCTGGATCCATGTCTTAGTCTGACCTCGATTTGCGGTCAGATTATAAGACGACCTTGAATACAAGACCTCGTCTTATATTCGAGCAAATACGGTATATATTTTTGGATTAGTGGGTTCATGTTGTACTAGTTGTGTAGAATATTATTGGGAATTTAATAGAATAGGGGGGACGACATTTTTCCCTTTAATATGTATTTTTAAATACTAAACTGAAGATTATTTTTATGTATAGGGTATCAAAGGGAAAGCCCGAACCGTCCTTTAAAAAACAAACAAAAAAGAAAAAAACAAACAACTTGTATGGGTGCGTTAAAACGACAGAGAGCAAAATTACATTAACAACCACATAGCAAAAATGTAAAAAAAGAAATAAAAAAAAAATCGCTGGTCCTTAAGAGGTTAATCATAGGTGTTTGTTTCCCAACAAATCACAGGTCACCGAACTAACGTCCGCAAGATTTGATCTGGGCCGCAAGCTTAAAATGCACAGTCCACAGCGGTGACAACCCTAAGTCACCAGGTAGCCAGAGTGTCTCTGGCACTGCAGTTCTGCTTGGGAACAAGGATAGGAGAAGCCGGCGTGGCACTGGAAATGGGTCGGGGGAGCAGACGTGGCACTGGAAATGGGTCGGAGGAGCCGACGTGGCACTGGAAATGGGTCGGAGGAGCCGGGACTTTCTTTGGCACACAAAAATGTGTAAAATACAGGATGTGGCTCTCGTACTGAAAGGTTTGGAGACTCACTGTACATAAATCACATTTGCTAGTTTACGTACATTCTCCATCTTCCTAATTACTTACGTGAGATCATGCAATTTCTTGCTTTTATCCTGGTCAGCAAGTTTTAACTTCTCATGCTCTACCCGGAGTCTCTCTTGTTCAAGCATCATCTTCTGATTTTGGCTTTAGGAGGGAGAGACAGGCATTTGTGGGGTTAATATGTTGTACTCATTTGTCTATTCAGCAAGGTGATAACATTTATTGAGTCCTTTAAACGAATTTCTGAATGTGAGACTGCACAGATTTCTGCCACTGTGGCATGGTACAATTCAGAGTATAATAAACAGCATTTGACATTAATAAGCAGCAACCACACTATCTTACATCCCACGCATGCTTAAACTCCTTCACTGTGTTTACCTCTACCACTTCTGCTGGAAGGCTATTCCATACATCCACTACCCTCTCAGTAAAGTAAAACTTCCGGATATTACTTTTAAACCTTTGCCCCTCTAATTTAAGACTATGTCCTCCTGTTGTGTTTGTTTTCTTCTTCTTCTTCATACTCTCCTTCTTTGCCGTGTTGATTCCCATTATGTATTTAAATGTTTCTATCACATCCCCCTGTATTATTAAGTGATGGAGATGTATACTTACTCTTGCAGGTCTGTAATAACTTTTTCCTTGGTATCAATCTCGTCCCGAAGACTGCTTAACTGCTTGTGATGAGTCTCACGATGACTCTGAATCTGCAGCTCCACAGCATGCTGCAAAACAACAAACGTTTCAAACAATTGCATCTCACGGATCTCAGTGTAGAGAATCCTCATGGACAAGCACAATGGAAGAGGCTTCAGGGTCCGTTTATACTGGAGGGTGCGTGTGCACAGCAAGATGGGACAAGGAGCAGCACTGTGATTTGTGGTAATGTGTGGAAGATATCCATGAATCAGAGAGAGCAAGCTGAGCTATACCTACCTTCACTTCATTTGCAGTCTGTACTTTATTTAAATGTTCTTTTTCCATTTCATGGACTTTTTCTATTAAAACAAAATATAAATATATAAGCGTCAGATTATTATTCGTCCATTGCAGTCTAAAAAGTACAGATTTTTTTACCCAACATTTAAACAGCAGCGCGTCCAATAAATACAAACTAATGTGCAAACTCCGCGTCCCCCAAAATGTGCTTTATAGATGCAATCTGAATTTAAAAAAAAAAACAACACTATTTGCTATATAGCCTCGGGG
Source organism: Pelodytes ibericus (assembly GCA_036172795.1). Taxonomy (NCBI): domain Eukaryota; kingdom Metazoa; phylum Chordata; class Amphibia; order Anura; family Pelodytidae; genus Pelodytes; species Pelodytes ibericus. The sequence goes on from CM069859.1 coordinate 207,320,309, forward strand.
CAACGAAAATAATTAAATAAACCACCATTTTCAATAGTGTTTAAAAACGTTGGCTTAATACGTGTACTCTGCAGGGGGATTGAGTACTTTTTTGGGGGCCTGTGGAAGGGGTGGAACATATTTATGTTGCTAAACTAATCTGACAGTTGTATCAAAAAGGGTTAAAAGCTTTATTGAATGCCGACTGGCAACCCTTCAGGATTTGGTGGAACCTGGCTCGATAAAGGCTAGCATATTAGTGAGTTCTGGCACATTCTCATTATATATATATATAAAAAATTATCTGGGATGATTTGGCTTTTATATTAGAGGCAGCGATTTCAGATGAATAAAAATAATAATAATTCCTATTTTAATAATCGTTGCTGAATTTATTCAAACTCTCCTCCCTGGCTACAGCATTGCTTCATTTTCTCCATTGTTGGATAACATGTTTTTACGTTGCTTTTAATAAAATGAAAAAATAAAAAGTGTACAGCGTTTGAAGTTTTCCATAGGTGCTAGATGGACGCATCCACGTGAAAAAATCACTGATTAAATACTCAGAAGCTGCCTCTCCCTGTCTAGAGCATACTGCGTGCAAGTAATCACACAACTACACCGACTGGATATTCTAGAAAGCCTGCACACTTTACAAGCGCAGCCAGAAAACTGTACGGCACGAATATTTGGAAGGAAGCCCCACCCTGTGCCCTCAGCTTCACAAGCTCCTCATTCAGAGAATCCACACACTCCTCCATCTGCCTTTTCTTCTGCTCCACATTCTGGACATACTCCGTCAGAGACTTTATCTTCGCCTCGTGCTTTAAGGAGAGACAAAAAGATTTTAGCAAAATCTGTCGGCAGCACAAAACATCCAATAAATAATGCACTTGTAGCTCTTTTCTGCCTCTTTGTGATAGAACATCAAAGCACAAAAAGTGAAATGACTATAAATGCTAAAGATGCTATGCATTAACATTTGAAGAATCAATTCCACCGTGTATTTTCTGTATATTGTATCCATGTTTAATATGAAATGCACTTATTTTTACATTAAAACATTACACTTCTCCTGTGGTTTGGGGGTGGGGGGATGGAATTAAAGTTCAGTGACCTCCAATACGGTGATTTTTGAGAAGGCAGGGCTGTAGCAAAAGTAATAAATTACTATTTTTTTTTTCTTTTGTAATATTTTATTTGTTTTATTATATGTATATTACTTTATAAATATTTTCATATATGTTTTGCTAGAAATTGTTCTGGTCTATTGATTAACCAAACTTTCTCTGGGGTTACTTTATTTCCCATTTAACACTGCAGCGCAGACCACTTTTTTTTTTTTTAAATATATTGTTTTTATCCGTTTAGTGTCCAGATTGGGATCAGTTATTTCTTCCCGCTCTGTGTGTGTCCCCCTTGGGAGAAGTATGTAATAATTTGTATATATTTATATATAAAAATAACTCTGGAATACTTCAGGATATACTGCTTATTCAAGCTGAATAATATCTAAAATGATATACAAATGTTTTACTTTTGAATCTTCACATACAGTATGATTTAAAAAAAAATATATTTTTTTCCCGCAAGGGTGTTTTACTTTTTGCACTGTACACTTATTATAATTACCTTTACGCTTAGGAAGTATTCAGGGAAAATTGATCTTATTTACACCTTCTGTTTTTGGAACAACCTACCTTTTGAGTCAGTCTGGACTGAGAATTATGGGATTTGTAGTTCCCAACACACCTTCAGGGTCAAGCTTAGCCATTATAGTTTTAAAGACTAGCTTGACACACACACACACACACACACAGACACACACAAACACACACAGACACACACCTTAGGTTGTGGTCTTTTCTCCAAAGTGCTGCTCAAGTCATTGGACGATTGATTGGCGAGGGGAGACGTACCTGGGAGATGAGCAGCTGACATGCTGCCAGTTCTTTGTCGTTCTCCTCCATCTTGTTGTTGCTCTCGGACTGCGTGCTCTCCAGCTGCTTGCAGCGTTTCACCATGGTTTTCACTTCAGATTTCATTTTACTGATATACAGCCGGGCAACAGTGAACTCCTCATCGATCATGCCGCTTACTTCAGGTTGCTGAGAACAATAAGTGAGGAGCAGATATGAGGATTAGCAGCTTCTACTTATTGTTTAATAGGCAATGCAGTTAAATGAGAGCAGTGAGTTAACAGGGCCCAGTATAAACGCTACCCTCAGAACCTTAGGGGTAGCGCCCATAGTTACACAATGGTAACTATGGAGACAGGAGTGAACTTAATGGTTCTGGACATAAGTTCCCATGACCGAGAGACTCTATAGAACACATGCTCTCTACAAACAAGCATGGGGGGGGGGGGGTTGGGAGTAAATCGTGACAGGGCCGGGATCCCTCCCTTATTCCGGAGCTGTAGCCCTGTTGACTGGTGAGATCTAACTTAATGAGGCTCCATTGTGTGCACTTCCAAACTGTTGATGCGCTCTGTGGAGGTATGTGCCAATGGGGAGAGACAGGAAAGCTTTATATCCCCCAATGGACCACAAGGAATGAGTGATGTCCTGCTCTCAGAAGGCAGGCCACTAGAAGTGATTAGATCATTAATACAGGGATTTACGGATTCTTCCATTGGACCAGTTATCCAAAATACTTCTGGTCCCAAACATTTTGGATAAGGGATACTCAATCTGCATAACAAACGGAGAGCCATGGAAAGTTTTTCCATCTTCTATTAACAGAAAATAAAAAGGCCGCAACTAGGACTGTGGGAGACACTGTACCTTAACATCATTGCTTCCTACAGCAATCCCGATCTCAGCCAAGTCTTTCAGTAAAGAGGTCATCATCTCTGTAGCCCTCTTCTTCTGGTGATTGGTCATTTCCTTCAGCTTCTGCAGCTCTGAGTCCAGACTTGACAGAATTGTCTAGATACAGGAGACAAAGAAAAATGAAATATATCGAAATTTCTCAGAGACTTCAGAAATACAGTTAATATTCCAATGATTTGCCAAACATTGACATCACAGTCTAGCGATGCATCACTTGAAGTAAAGATTTCCCTAGCAAAATGATATAACCGAAAAACACTATATTTTATTAAATACAGTCACATAACAAAAACAAAAGACATCTGAAATCAGCAATACAAAATGTAAAAAAAAAACAAAAAAAAAACACCTTTTCATTTTTTGGTGGGTGAGTGGTGAGTGTCCCTTTAAGTGGTTAAAGACCTCATGGAAATTAACTGGAGTCTGAATTTTGGGCTTTATTCATTCCCTCAATGAGGGAATTAACGAACGACTTTCAAACTTAAGGCCAAAAGCAGCCTAGTTAGGAAAACCCCCCAAACTCTGTTACTTTGACCTCAAAGAACAACCGTCTAGAAAAAATATATACTTATGTTTACAGTTTGCATTAAGTGAAGACCATCTTACATTGGAATGCTTTAATGAAAGAATACAAATAAAGCACCTTAATGAACACTCATTGAGGGGGCGGACATCTTGAGTCAGATCCTCATTCATCTGTCCCAAGATTCTTAACATGTCTGCAGCCTGATAGATGCAAGCAGATAGTGTTCAATAAAGTACTTTATTTGTATCCTTTCATTAAATGCATTTCTATTTAAAAATGTCTACTACTTGATGTAACCATCCAATTAAACATAATTGCGTTATCTGTGATTACTGTCCTTTAAAGTTTGAAATCCCTGCAATTCCCTCCATCATGAATAAAGCCTTTAAGATCAAGCCATATATTCTGGTGTTAAATCGGTGCCATGCAAAGCTAGAAAAATGTAATTGATATTTTATTATAATTCTTTGCTAGACGAACAGAGTCTAGAGATAGATACCAAAATAGTATGCTTGTGGGAGATTTTTAATAAAAGCATGAAATGGAGGCGGGTGGAGGGGAGATGTGCCATCCGTATTTTTTACCAACCAGACCATGCAGAGTCGAGCTGTGCATGGTATATTTGCGAAATATTAATGGACCACATACCGATTTCTGACTGAGCTCTTCACTCAGGATTTCATATTCTTTAGACTTGTCTTCAGCTTCCTGTGACTTCTGATCATAATTGACGGCAAGTTCTTCCAGGGCTTGGAGCACCTCTTTCACTTCTTCTTTGGAGGCATCGTTCTCAGCCTGGAGGCGGTTTAACTCTGCTTGCATGTTGTCCTGGTCCCGTCTTGTTGATGCGAGAAGCTGAAGTTACAGAAGCAGTATTGATTAATTACTTAAAACTGCAACAGATTAAGACACTGCAATTTATTACATAAAAAATATTGTGAATATAAGTGATTTTTAAAAAAAACACCACGATTAAACTGTGCCATGGAGAAGGCAAACCACATGCAAATATATTGGCAAATGATCGATAAATGTTTTAAACAAATGTGTGCGATATATATATATATATATATTTTGTTCAAATGGCAACACAGATTTGTTTTCCATTTTTACAGTAGATTATATGTTGGTAAAGGTTTCATGAGTCCGAGATTACCTCCTTGGCCCACTGAATCTGTGCAGCAGGTAGGCTTTTGGTCCTTCTCATACCACTAGAATAACTAGGTCTATGTGATATCTATAATATTCTTCATTTATTCACAATGTCTGCTGCATACGCCACCCTAGCCATTAAATTAAATTTCAAAAAGGAAAAGATTTTGGTTTTGAAAGAATTCAAATAAAAATCGCAAATAGATGTCCATATTAACTTCCTTTAAGTCTATTTGATACCAGTGGATATTCACTTACCTCCTCCTGATCCAGCATTTGCTGTTTTAGTTTTTCCACCAGCTGGCTTTGTTGATTAATCTCTTCATCCTATAAATAAAGATACAGAATGATGTACTACAGTAACAAAAAGCAGCAACATTGTACCTTTACCCCCTTCGTGACGCATGTTTCTTGTGTCCCAGAGGATGCAAGCACCAAAATGTCAAGTTTTGTTCTTTGCTGCCGATCACATGGTGATCGGTAGCCAGGAATACTATGGCAGAGACCCGATTAGGGTCCCTGCCAAAAGATCGCGATATCGAACCTGGAAGTTCTGTCACAGCACGAGTAGATAAAATGTATCCGGTGCTCGCTTTGAGCATTGGCTACATGTTCCCTGTAAGACTGAGGCCACTCAAAGTGGTCTCAGCTGACAGGTAGGATCCTGCTGCAAGTCCCTGCAGCGGGATCCAAGCACAGCTCATCACGGGAAGCCGCAATGAGCTGTTAAACGCAGGACTTTTTCCTAGCGTCTTTTAGGTCCACTAAAATCAGGCCGGCATAGAACGTCCCAGCGACGCGGTTAATCTATCTTTGCATTTGTCATTCATCCATAAGTATGATAACATTTAGTATCAGACACAAGGTGCATCCAACATCAAAACAGGTAAGGAAAGGAGACTGAGGGGGATTTAAACCTCCCCATTAGGTTTCTGGCCTTACTTTGTCGTCCAGTTGCTTGTACAGTTTCGCCACCTCTTCCTCACATTTCCTTCTCTCTGCATCCGTAAAATTGGCAGCAAGAGTGACTGCCGGTTTGTCATTAGCGACCACATTATCCACAACAAAGGCATCCAGATTGGCCTTCTCCTTGTCAAACTGCTCATCAACTGGCACAGTTTCTCCTGTAATGGACACAATTAGGAGGTGACAATCTACATGTGTAATCTGTAGGGAGTCCATTTAAAACCAACAATAAAATTGTTCTGATGACTTACTTTGGAAATTTTAAAGATATGACTTTTCTAGAAAGGGGATGAACTGGCACCAAGACTGCTTTATCCAGTGAAGGCGTAATCTGTGCAGATTTTCTATTAAACTGGTTACTGGGAAGTTTGATGAGCCTTTGCTAAGCCTGTATTGGTATATATTCTGACAAACCAACAAAGTCAGGTGAGGTTCTAATCCACAATTTGGCTACTCAATATGGTCTATTTTGGCCAGAGATTGGCAATGTCAGATTTCAGGCTCATCCTCGATCATATTCAGTTCAAAGAAATTCAAGAATAATAATACTATATTACAAGATACATAACACCAATATTAGCATTGAAGTAAAAATGTTGTTTTACTTAAATTTTTATGCATTTTAGTAATTTATTTTTATTTCATTAGAATTTAGATGGTTATTTTTTTTTATTTACACACTTCGGGTCATTTTGTGGGGACTTCAGCTATTTTTTGAAACATTCAAAAGGAGAAGGATGTTTGTCAGTTTGCTAGTCCTGGTTTGAAAATGTATTTCAATCATTATACTGCTTCTTTTGAAAATATTAAGTAAAAGAGCAAGTGAAAAAAAAAAAAAAAAAAAGCCAAACATGGCTTTTTTTATTATGCCAACGTACTCTAATGCCGAGAGTAGTTTACGGTTCGGCACTCACCTTTGCGCCACCTGGCAAGTTCATTTTCAAGCCACTGCACGGTGCTCCGTAATGTCTTCGTCTTCTCTTTTTCTTTCTCATATTTCTTCTTCCATTGTTCAGCAGTAAGCTCTACATTCACACATACGGTATTCTTAATGGTCTTCGCTCTATGGTACAAATGATCACATCAAGCAGTGAAGCATACCATTCATAGGTACTTCTATAATACACTCTGGACAGAACCAGGAACCAGTAGGAATGACTATTCTAGAAGCTAAAATGAACCAACCTATAAAGCAAACACGGGTGCCAGCTCTAAAAGAACGATGTCAGATTTAGATTACAAACCTTTGCCCAAATAAAAGTGTAGATTTACTTTCGGCCTCGTTGTAAGATGATGGTGAGCAGCATATCACTATAGTGGTTCTACAATTTCCTCCGAGGGAGTCTTGGAGGATTCTGGTCATTTTGCTGTCACGGTACGGGATATAGACCTGGAACACAGACCGAGTGCGCTTTCAGGAAGAAGTTTTTAAATAAATCCCTTAACACAGCAGGCATTTCACGATTAAAGTAGTAAATTATGACTGTATCAAAAAGTGTCCAACTGGTGGACCACAGTCTAGATGTGGCCTTTAAAAGTTTTTTTGGGCCCCCTATCCTGGCTATCAAGCCCACTAGGTTCTATTTTGATTAACTCTCAGCCTCATAACTCTGCACTGGATCCATTCCCGCACTTGAAAACGTTCAATAACTGGTGTAAAGGAAAGGAAAACCTTTTGCAGATGGGTTTTTACAACAAAGATATTACATAGACAAATGATATCTACATAATTATTCAAAATATAACATAAAAGCAAATACAAGAGCAGCCAAAAGATGGCGTCTTTCCAACTTACATTGCCTTCAGCCAGAGCCGAGATGACATTACCAAGGGACGATAAAGACTTATTGATGTTTTTGGCCTCATCCAGTAAAGCTCCTTCAGCACCGGTTTTGCTAACCTAAAACAAAAAATGTAAACAACGATTAGACTGTTACATGGTGGCCGGCACGGGACTTCACATATGAAATATCACGAGACTACTATTGGCTTGAATTTGTGGGAGACCCTCAAATACTCACATTGGTATAAGCCAACCTATCCCTGCTCCGACTCACACTGACTTAACAAGTAGTCGAATTGATTTCTCACCTCTAGCCAACCTATTGTGATTTTACTCAATGTATAAGATAAGCTGCTCTTTTGTTATTATATTTATTATATTGCCATGCACTGTACCTCCCAACAAACCGTCTCCCACAAAATTTTGAATGGGGCGATTATTATCACTCGCAGAAGTCAACAGGAAATAACTCACCTTCTCACTACCTGCCAAATCCACCAAGTAGAGTTTGCCACTGAGCTTCTGTTCTGTTTGAGTGTTTTCCTGTTTAACGTTAATTAGAAAGATGCTGTGACTTCGAGAGCTGTGCTCGTTCATGTCTGTAAGAGAGAGATTGCTCAGTGTTGTGTTTTAAAGTAATGGTTTGCCAAACAAAGCTAGTAGTTATTCCCCAACACAGGAACATCATACACTTACTTGTTACAGCTACATGCCTATTGGATTTTCCTTCATCTATAGTATCCATGACTTCTTCAGGACTACATACAAAGCGCTCAGTGCAACCCTGTTGGGACAGAAGTATGGAAATATTAAGAAAGTAATGCAACATTTGAAGTTTAAATATAAGCCAACCAATCACACACACCCACCTTTACATATGGAACTCGGTTCTTGTCTTCATGAACAGAAAGGTTCGTTTTTGACACTAGGAAAGCAAAGAAAAAGTCATAAGTATAGAAGATGCTACAGGAAACTGATAGAACTAGAAACGTGAACTTATACAGTTGGGTAAAAAGAAAAAATGCCCACCCAAATCACAATGACATTAATATTTCTTAAAGAAAGCAAATGCATGAAGTAAAAAAAAGTTGTGTCGACTCTCTTGTGGTTTGATACGAAAATTTACTATTTTCAATGAGAAATGTGTAATTTACATATCCACATGGTGATGTCATAAGCAGGAGACTCCACAGACACCTTATCCTCTTAGCTGATTTTGAAAGCAAATGCATAAACTAACTCAAAGTATAGATTTTATGGACTATATTCCCAGCAAATCTAAACAAGCTATATATGCTTCCTGGTTCGTCTGTCACGGATTCACCCTCCTTATTGATCCATTAGACCAATGTTTCTCAACCTTTTGCGGAACCCTTGAAATATTCATGTCTCAAGGAACCCCTACATAAAATTATATAGGATTACAAATCTTTTTTTGTACACTCCAAGTTCTTAAGTAAAACATAATATAATTTTTCGGATAGCGTCAACTGTTTTTTTCATATTTAATAAAAATTATTTAAAAAGAAAAAATGCTTTTTTTTCCCCCAATCTACTGCCCCAGAATGCCAAAGTGCTTCTCAAGACTGCCAAGGCACCCACAGACATCCATGATGTCTAGTGGGGGCAGATGGAGGATGTCTGTGCGCGAAAGAATCCTCCAATGTTCCGCCAAAACTTCAGAAACTTAACACAGGGAGGTCAATGCTGTGATGGAACAGCATTCCAACACAGAAGATCTGGAGGAAATGTAGAGCAGCATTGGAGGATGTGTGATCCGGCGGCTGACTGCGATGAGGATCCAAGTGGATCTGCAGTGGACCGGATCTTTGGAAGAATCCAGAGAGCCCCTACCGGTCTCTTGCAGAACCCCAGTTGAGAAAACACTGTAGAAGAGATTGGCCTGGCACACAAAAAGACACTGCAGGAAAGCAACTGCCGGAGAACTAGATTTCAATTGTACATCAGAGATATCTTCTAAACAAAAAATAATTATTAGTTTAATAAGGACATTCCCTCTTTAAAAATAATCTGAATATTGATTAGAACATAGGTGTCCACCTGTGGCCCTTTAGCTGTTTCTGGACTAAAAAAAAAACAACAAAAAAAAAAAACTACCATAACTCTCTACCATTCTAGAAAGATGGAATTATGGGATTTGTAGTTCAGCAACAGCTGGAGGGCCACAGTTGGAAACCTAGGAACAAGAATATAAAATTAAAAAGATGGGATTGGTAAACAATAAATGTGGACATCCAAATATAAAAAAAAAAAAAAAAAAAAAAACTTACCATCCAACAGGTCTCTTATCTTGTCCAAATAGATTTCAAAGTAGGATACCTAAAAGGAATAAAACCATAGTAAACAGAGATTTGGGAAATACTCCACAATAAGGAAATGTTAACAAACAACTGGAATTAAGCAGTTTACAACTTCCAACAGTATTCATGTAGCCAGATAAATGGAAAGTAAAATTACACCATGCAAGTTAGAAGGCAGCAGTTGATTACAACCGATTCTTGCTCTCCTGTAACAAATGCAAATAAAGAAAATATCCGAGAGAGAGAGAGAGAGAGAGAGACTGCAGCCGTACCTTTATATGGAATTCCAAATTTTCATCCATAGAGTAAATATAGTTAAATATATCTTGCACTATCCTGGGAATGATGCCCATCCCATCTGGATCATGGAGCTTCCCCTATTGAAAAGGGAAAGAATGGTAACAGCTCAATGTGGACACAAAGGGGTCGATGCTGGGAATCATTGTAAAGAGGTCTTACCTCCATGGTATGGGTCTTTCCAGAGGAGGTCTGTCCGTAAGCAAATATTGTGCCATTGTACCCCTCAAGCACATCTGGAGAAGTAACAAGGAAATGATTATAAGATTTGGCCAAGCCACTTCAACAAACCAAGAAAAAAAAGTAAATTCAAAGAAACCTAAAAAACCATCTGATTGCTGGTATTAATCATGTGACTTGTCAAATGGAGAGGACAGTCAATGTAACATAATTTGGCAGCAAGTGCCTGCTTTGCCAGCTATAGTCTCTTCCTGTCCATAGGCTTAGGGTTTGATAAAAAATAAATAAAAACAAATAGAAATAAAAAAAAAATGTAAAATAATTACAAAAAAAGTTATACAAAAAAAAAAAAAACTTTTTTTGTTCTAACCCTCACCCTAGAGTTGGGGTTCATTAAAATTAATGACATAAAAATTAAAAAAGTTATTCTGTAGAGGACCAGTGACATGTTAGGACTGTCAGTGGTCCTCTAGTGGGGTCAGTGCTACTGAATTGTCTCACCAGGTAATTCCAAGAGATGAAGGTCCCTATATAATATAAGAATACATGATTTCCTGAAAGGTGACTGCATGCTTGTATGAGAATATGACTGTGTGCATGTTTGGGTAAATGACTGTGTGCATGTTTGGGTAAATGACTGTGTGCATGTTTGGGTAAATGACTGTGTGCATGTTTGGGTAAATGACTGTGTGCATGTTTGGGTAAATGACTGTGTGCATGTTTGGGTAAATGACTGTGTGCATGTTTGGGTAAATGACTGTGTGCATGTTTGGGTAAATGACTGTGTGCATGTTTGGGTAAATGACTGTAGTTTTTTTCTTTGATCAAGATACCATTCTTATTTGGAATCGTTTTGAGTTTAAGCGCACTACCTACTTGCATTTGTTGATTTGTTTGGTCCGTCTCCCAAGTTGCAATCAATAAAGATCTTAAATAGAGTTTTGGATTCAAATCTTTATCCAGACAAATAGATTTGTCATGAGGGACAAGTAGGTTGGGCTACAGTATTAATCCCATGGGCAAGTAGTTTTTTAAAATTGTTTTATTTCCACACCCCTGTTATACATTTAAAGATCACACAAGTACAGTACATGTTCACTATATAGGTTGTACGAGTGATAGGTCTTGACACAGAGTGTAGGAGACAGCAGTGACCCCTGTCCTAAACAGTCTTTACAGGTAAACATACAGGCTGTTATTCAAGACTGGACTGGAAACATGGATCCTGCTAGAAGCAAATGTATTCAAGATGCACTGACAAAAGCAAGGTTACAGTCACCAGCAGCTTCACCAAGGAATGTTTTGGATGTGAACCTGGAATATCATGGTTAGTGAACAAGCTGTAGTCAATGCTGTATAAAAAGATGGCTCACTAGATCAGGAGGCAACAGAAGGAAGGACCGGTGGGGACTGAGCCCCTGTAACCTAAAGAAACCTCTGATCAACACAAAAAGGTCCTTAAGAACCATAGAAGGATGCTGGTGAATTCATGTTGAATTTCACGTCAGAACCACAAAAGTGTCGGTACTATAAAGGTACCAGAATCAATCAAAAATGTGCAGAGCCATTAATTGGATGCAGAGAGGCAGAAATTCCCAAATTAGATACAAGGCCACAGTGACCATGCATCCAGCCCACTATCTAGCGCCAAACAACGTACACCTCTAGTTTCACAGATTGCAGTACAGTACTTGGTAACTATGTAGTTGGTATGTTATCTAGGCAGCTTGTATCTTTCGGTAATTATGTTAATGTTCTGTCAGCATAGTGATATTTGTGTTCCATGTTTTGTATTGCTGTACTGTTATTGTAGCATAATGATTTACTGTTATATCATTGTAAAAAATACATATTGTTGTGTGTGGGGGGGGGCTTAAGTCATAAAAGAGGGAATTGCAAACAAAAAAGGACAACTAAACTCTCCCCACCCTTGTGCAATAATAGAAGCCCAAATGGAAAGCTTTGTGCAACTAGTATGAGGATAAAACGGCATGTATTTTACAAAAGTACAAGCCAGTTTGTCCTCTGACTAGCAGTTGCCATGTCTCCATGGGAAGCAGGAGGCCCAATTAAGTTGGCGACTCTGCCAGTGCAGAGACCGAGAGAGAGCGCACACACTCGTTTTTACGTTTGATCAGCAGGTGTGCACCGACATAAAAAGACCCCCATCAGACGAGTGGGATGAGCCCCTACTCTAACTGGCTGTACCATGCTCCTTACCTGCTCTTCCTCAGCTGCAAGGCATGCCAGGTTTACTTGTGGGGAAGGGAAACAGCCCTTGCTCACTCCAAGGACGCAAAAGGTTTTAAAAAACGTTTAGTTGTGCTTTAAGGCCAAAATAGCGGAATGCAAGAATTTTACCAAGTTGGCTACTTTGGCCTTTAGTTTGACGTTACTTTGTCAATCCCCTGCCCTCTTTCATGAATTAACCCCTTAGACTTTAACACGAGGAATAAACAGGACATGGGAGATCAGAACGTCTTTGTGGCACAGAGTAAAGTGACACAAGTCATAATTTAGCATATAAAAGGAATGAGCAGCACAATATACATGTGTATTACACCAAAGTACAATATGCAGCAGTATATAAAACAAAAAATATCCCAGTTACACATGATCCCTTTATAAAGATTTACCAGTTTATTCACAAAAAATAAAAACACAGGAGTTAACATTATTTTGGAGCAGAGTTATCATGAGATTATTGATTTCTTCACAACTTGCTAAAAACCTTGAAGGTTAACCAAGAATGGCAATTTTTACCTTTGACAATTGCTTTTGCACAGGCATTGTAAACTTGTTCTTGAGATGTGCTTGACTGAAATACACGATCGAAGGCATATGGCTTGGACTAAAAAACAAAAAGAGAAAAGGAATTACAAGATGAACAGTTATTAGAATAAAAGAAACAGTCACAGTTTGTGCACAGACCAAAACAATAAAAAAAAAAAAATTGTAAAAAATAAAATATTTCAATCGCGATATCCGTCTTGGGATGGATCAGGACTTTTAACATGTAGAACAATGTAAAATACTCCAATCAGGCGCAGGTTAAAACAGAATTATATCAATACAGAGTATAGAAAATCCAACGTAAAGAGTGAGGAAACCTTCATTTTATCTTTACTGCGTCATTAGAAGTGTAATGGTCCAACGTCATGCTCTTTAATTGGGGTATGCGCACGTCAAATCACACCCAACACAATCAGTGGGGGGACAATGATCATCTCCTGAAGATGTGTTTGTCATTCTAAACACCTCATTCTGAAGCCTTTCTAAAAATCACACAAACTGCCTTACAAAGAGAGCGATCCAAATAATTCAATATCACACATGGATTCCAACATACAAACTATTACAATTTATACCGGGATTAAACAGACTTCGCATATGGCATTTGTACAAATTTTGTATTTTTTTTATTAATGTGAACAGAATATAAACAAAAAAATGAAACTCCACTTATATATGAAAGGAGATTGTTCATTAGCATGTAAAAATGAAATAACCCAGTCAATTCTCCCCCCCCCCCCCCCCCCAATGTAATATAATAAATATATATAATATATTATTATATATATTATATTATTTTATGTCTTTCATTGAAAGCAATGCCACGGGGGCCTCTAAATTCAGGGACATCCAACAGTGATTGGACAGATCAGCATTAGTGTTACTATAGCAACAGCAATAACTTAAATTTTATTTCATGTTTTTAGGAGACTGGTATTGTGGAGAAAAAAATAATAATGTCACTTTGCACCTTGCAACCACCATGAGCACCAGGTTTTACACTGCAATCTCACAACCTACTCATGGATTTCTCCAACTGCCTGCCTTAAACAAGATCTTTCATCGCACTGCTCAGTCTTCCACTCCATCTTTAATCTCCAGTTTAAATCAGGGATGTCTGGAGATTCCAAACCTTCCATCTCGCTACATAGAGAGTCAGGCCAAAATACACAATATAAGCCCAGCCAGAACAATTCACTTTACTGGCCACTACCTTCATCAGTCTTTAACATTAAGTTGCTGTGTAAGTAAAATATTAAAGTTACAACCGCCAATACAAGAGAGCTTTGAAGCATTGATGAGCAGAATAGGGTATGGCAGGGCTTCACAAATCCCGTTAGCCAGGGTTCTCGTAAAATCCATACTTCTGGCTCCTAACTTTGATTGTTTTACACAGAACTCTGTAGAACTTCCATTTCCGTGGCTTTTTAAATTAATAAAGCAGGCTCCTGAATGGCCATGTCTGGCTCCTGAATGGCCATGTCTGGCTTCTGAATGGCCATGTCTGGCTCCTGAATGGCCATGTCTGGCTCCTGAATGGCCATGTCTGGCTCCTGAATGGCCATGTCTGGCTCCTGAATGGCCATGTCTGGCTCCTGAATGGCCATGTCTGGCTCCTGAATGGCCATGTCTGGCTCCTGAATGGCCATGTCTGGCTCCTGAATGGCCATGTCTGGCTCCTGAATGGCCATGTCTGGCTCCTGAATGGCCATGTCTGGCTCCTGAATGGCCACAGCACTCCATTATAAAAAGAGCCCGGTGAGTCTCACCCAGATTGTAAATTCAATAAGGGCAAAGAACAGCACTTCAGTGTAACGGTGGGTTTATTATCCCATGGGCAACATTTCATCAAGCCTCAAGATGTGATTAAAGGAACATTAAACGTTATATTTCACTAGCTAGGTTCCCCCTGCTGATCCCATGCAAAAACAAAGGGCCTCTCTCTGCGCTAGCATGGAGACTCTTGCATAATGTAGTCGTTTTTGTGCCACAGTGAATTACTAGCTTGAGATTATAGACATGTCCATTATTTTTCTAAAATCCTGTGCCATCGCTCCCAAAGCAGGTTTTAACTATTAAGCCCCCTCCATGTTCAAGACTGTAGCCTAGCAGGTTCCCTTACAACTATTGCTTGTCCCATAAGTCAGGGCTTGACAAATCTAATTTGATTTTAGGAGCCAGACAATCACGCAAGCATACACGCAATTCATAAACACACACACTTACTTTACATATACCCATATATACAAACACCTCACGCACACTTACTTTACATATACCCATATATACAAACACCTCACACACACCTACTTTACATATACCCATATATATATATATACACACACACACACACACAACTACTTTACATATACACATATATACAAACACCTCACACACACCTACTTTACATATACACATATATACAAACACCTCACACACACCTACTTTACATATACCCATATATATATATATACACACACACACACCTACTTTACATATACAAAAATCCAGAATATGTGCCAGCAGGAGAGACATCCAGGAATCCAGTTAAATAGTTGAAAGAAAGTTCCAAGTAAAAAAATATATTTTATTAGAATCCAAGAAGGTAAAATCAATAATAGGAGCGTGGAGACAGGCAAACGAAAAAACAAACACACGCTTGACGCGTTTCGCACCTACGGGTGCTTTGTCAAAAGCAGTCTGAGAGTGTTACAAAGTAGTATCCTTAAATATACAAACAAATTGAAATAAATTAAAAACAAACCTGTTTCACCTGCTGCCAAGAGGGAGGTAACGCGAGTCAAGGACCACCCCAGGAGGCACACCCCTCCCACAAACCGGCAGGGGAGCCCAAAACCCCAGAGATCGGGAAAAAAGAAAAGCGCACCCCCAAAGTGCGGCCACCCCTCCAGAGGCGAGAGCCAAGTTGACACCCCGCTAGGAGGCGAGTAGATCGCACAGAGGGCGTGCGGGGATCA
This sequence comes from Pelodytes ibericus, assembly GCA_036172795.1. Classification (NCBI taxonomy): domain Eukaryota; kingdom Metazoa; phylum Chordata; class Amphibia; order Anura; family Pelodytidae; genus Pelodytes; species Pelodytes ibericus. The sequence goes on from CM069859.1 coordinate 207,336,118, forward strand.
GTCTCCGTCAACAAAGGGGAGGGCACACCCCCCCCGGTGGTGAGGCACGCCCCCAAGGCGGAAACTTAACTCATCGTCCCTCCAATGACAGCAAGGAAAGAAGAGAGGAGAAAATGGATAATCTTGAACAAATACAATATAGTATAGAATGAATCGGGCGGTGATTGGGGAGATAGATAACAAACAGTAAAAGCGGGCTAGTGAGACAGTAATATCATTGCATAAATGGGCAAAGAGAACATGAACACGCAGAATGAGAACCATAGGCACTTAGTAAGAGTGCAATATATCTGGACAATGAAGTAAATGCAAAACATGTATAATGTGATAATCAATGACAGATGAAGTTGATGTTAATAAAAATACATACAGTGCATAAATTTTTTTTCTTTTGATTCAAAGTATTATGTTCAAATACAAGGTACTGCGATGGGAGCGCGTTTTGCGCCATCCTATGCCAACTTATACATGATTTACTGGCAAGAGCAGTATATCTTTTGTATTGAAAATCCATTTAAACTGAACATAATATTTTATGGTCGTTACATTGACGACTTATTGATCATTTGGAGAGGGGATAATAGGGATGTTGACCACTTTGTAGAATATGTTAATAATAACTCGCTTAATCTCCGGTTTACATATGAACATAAATCAAGCATTATCACCTTCCTGGACCTGGAACTAAATGGCAGTGACACTAATGGAGAGATTAGCACCAATACTTTTCGCAAAGAAGTGGCCGGCAATACGGTTTTACACGCAAACAGCTGTCACCCCCCTCATGTTCTTAAGGCTGTTCCCACCGGTCAATTTATAAGACTCAAAAGAAATTGCTCTTCACCAAATAGCTTTGAAATACAAGCAAGAGATTTGACGAGGAGGTTCAAAGAGAGAGGTTATTCTGATAGGGATATTCAACATTCTTACATGGTGGCAAAGGGAAAAAATCGTGCAGATCTTCTTAGTGATCAACGGCCAAGGGACACTAGGAACCAGGAGGGTGATAAAATTAATTTTACAACTCAGTATAGTTTGGAATTTAATAAAATTAGATCAATCCTCAAAAAACATCTCCCAGTTTTAAAGACAGATGAAGCATTATCAAACATCATTGACAGGGGCATAAATTTTGTACCAAAAAAGGCTTGTACCTTAGGTAATCAACTGGCACCAAGCACCTTTTCTAATTCGACCACTAATAATAAAAAAACCTGGCTCTCTGTGACAGGCATGTATCCGTGCGGTCACCGAGTGTGTAAGTGCTGTGCCTTTATCGATAGAACTAATACTTTCACATCTACAGCAGGGGGTAGGACCTTTTATATAAAGGATTATATAAATTGCTGTACTGAATCTGTTATTTATTTAATAACGTGTTCCAAATGTGGTATACAGTATGTTGGCCAAACAACACGCCAACTAAAAAATCGGATAAGAGAACATCTATCTAGTATAGAGTTGAAGGATGAACAATCCCCTATTGGCAAACATTTTTTTCACTGTAATGGTGGGTCCACAAGCTACTTTAAATACTGTGGCATTGAAAAGGCACGTATTCCATTTAGGGGGGGGAATATTAATACCATCTTGAATCAACGGGAAGTCTTTTGGATTTTCCAGTTAAAAACCCGTATCCCCCAAGGTCTAAATGCCAAATATGATGTAGCATGCTTTACAGGTTAAATTTGATGTAGCACGCTTTACAGGTTAAATTTTCAATACTATACAGTATTATGGGATATAAATATACATATGTATTATCATATCCTGTATATAGGTTTTATCATTCTCTGTATGTTATTTAAGTCTTTCTAAGCCTTCTTACTCACTACTCTGTCGATTCAGGTTCAAGTTTAGTTCATATTTATGCACTGTATGTATTTTTATTAACATCAACTTCATCTGTCATTGATTATCACATTATACATGTTTTGCATTTACTTCATTGTCCAGATATATTGCACTCTTACTAAGTGCCTATGGTTCTCATTCTGCGTGTTCATGTTCTCTTTGCCCATTTATGCAATGATATTACTGTCTCACTAGCCCGCTTTTACTGTTTGTTATCTATCTCCCCAATCACCGCCCGATTCATTCTATACTATATTGTATTTGTTCAAGATTATCCATTTTCTCCTCTCTTCTTTCCTTGCTGTCATTGGAGGGACGATGAGTTAAGTTTCCGCCTTGGGGGCGTGCCTCACCACCGGGGGGGGTGTGCCCTCCCCTTTGTTGACGGAGACTGATCCCCGCACGCCCTCTGTGCGATCTACTCGCCTCCTAGCGGGGTGTCAACTTGGCTCTCGCCTCTGGAGGGGTGGCCGCACTTTGGGGGTGCGCTTTTCTTTTTTCCCGATCTCTGGGGTTTTGGGCTCCCCTGCCGGTTTGTGGGAGGGGTGTGCCTCCTGGGGTGGTCCTTGACTCGCGTTACCTCCCTCTTGGCAGCAGGTGAAACAGGTTTGTTTTTAATTTATTTCAATTTGTTTGTATATTTAAGGATACTACTTTGTAACACTCTCAGACTGCTTTTGACAAAGCACCCGTAGGTGCGAAACGCGTCAAGCGTGTGTTTGTTTTTTCGTTTGCCTGTCTCCACGCTCCTATTATTGATTTTACCTTCTTGGATTCTAATAAAATATATTTTTTTACTTGGAACTTTCTTTCAACTATTTAACTGGATTCCTGGATGTCTCTCCTGCTGGCACATATTCTGGATTTTTGTTTATGTTCATTTGAGCTCTGAGTAGGCTCTTTACTGTGCTTCAGCACCTGGGAATACCCTGCACTCACCTCTCATTAACCCTTTGAAGGCTGGAGCCGGTCGCTACCTTTTGTTCTTTCATTTATGTACTTTACATATACCCATATATACAAACCCCTCACACACAGCTACTTCACATATATAGAAACCCCTCACACACACACACACACACACACACACACACCTACTTTACATATACCCATATATACACAAACACCTCACACACACACACTTTACATATACCCATATATACACAAACACCTCACACACACACACTTTACATATACACATATATACAAACCCCTCACACACAGCTACTTCACATATATACAAACCCCTCACACACCTACTTTACATATACACATATATACAAACACCTCACGCACACACCTACTTTACATATACACAAACACCTCACGCACACACCTACTTTACATATACACATATATACACAAACACCTCACACACACCTACTTTACATATACACATATATACAAACTCCTCACACACACACACACACCTACTTTACATATACACATATATACAAACTCCTCACACACACACACACACACCTACTTTACATATACACATATATACACAAACCCCTCACACACACACACACACACACACCTACTTTACATATATACACACACACACACACACACACACACACACACACACACACACACCTACTTTACATATACACATATATACAAACCCCACACACACACACACACCTACTTTACATATACACATATATACAAACCCCTCACACACACACCTACTTTACATACTTACATATATACAAACACCTCACACACACACACACCTACTTTACATACTTACATATATACAAACACCTCACACACACACCTACTTTACATACTTACATATATACAAACACCTCACACACACACACACCTACTTTACATACTTACATATATACAAACACACACCCACCTCACAGTCTTTTCTTGGTTTCTTCTTAACGCTGCAGCATGTCTTCATTCATCGGCCTGCTGAGTGCCAGGATGTCACGTGACGACACCCGGCACTAAGACACGCGTTGCGCGAGGGGGCAGAGCTTGCAGTCTGTGCCATCAGCACAGACTTTACCCCCTCGTGCTCCGAAATGATAAAAAAAAAAAACACGTATGGCAGCGGCAAGGGGACAGGGAGGGTAACTTCACCTAGGCGCCAGGTCTCATTTCCTGGTCGCCATGGCGACCTGGGGTTTGTCGAGCCCTGCCATAGGTCTTATTGCAGTTTACCCATAGGGATGATTCTACTGAAGCTCTTACTGTTACCTACGTTTTAAGATTTGTAATTATTTTCTGTTGTTCTCCAAACTTGGCCAGGTAGATTGGGCGAGTCACACTTTTGACCGCTTACCCATTTTTTGGCAGCGTGTTCTTTGCACACTGCTGGTGTTCTATCCCACCAGGGGTTTCTCTCCACCACTGTTCGTCTTACCTCCTCTTACTTTCTTCCTGCCTACTCTTGCTTTCAATTTCTCCGTCTCCATTATAAGCATTTTGTATTATCCGATAGGTTGTTATTGCCTTGTATTTCATATATGAGGGATCCCACACGTTTTTTGTCTGAGTTATCAGGGTATGCCCAGAAATGGGTCACCTCTGTCACTGTACCTAGAGGGATACCAGCCGTACCACACTGACGAGGCCAATGAAGGCCGAAACGTACGTCTGTGGTTGCTGTATTCCTCGTGCAGAGGAGACCTGCCAGGCTATTTGGATCTTGACTGCCCTTATGGGTGGGACCAGTCTAATACGCTAATGGAGAGGTTTCCTCTGTAATGGTGCAAGCGGGCAAAAAACGGTGATTCCTCACCCGAGTAGGTTACATCCTACAGGGCCAGCTATTTCAGCTTTTACCCGTTCTCACTGAGAGGGATCCCACACCTTGTTTTAATGTCTTGCACCTCTGTGTAGGCCGACTATCTGTGTCTGTCTTATACTGATTTATGCAACAAAAAATAATTTAAAAAAAAAAACATCACAAACATTAAAATATTTCTGGTATTCCTGGTTTACACAGTGTACACGTTAGCGTGTAGTGCGCAAGATCACACATTGTTGCTGAACCAAAACCAGCCATGCGTCTCCGTCAAATGACTTGGTGAATTAGAGTGAATATTTTCCAGGAATCTAACACAATGCATTCTATTGAGAAGAAATCGATATCGGATGTGCAGAAATAAAGGAATGGAAAGCTACAATAACGTTCGAAGCTTCTCAGTCATCTGAACTTGGCCCACCCTTCAAAGCTATGCGCATGTCAACTTAGAACACACCAAGAACAAAATAACTATATCCTGGATGCCCAGACCTATCAAACATTCAATCAAACCACAAGTGACAACACAACCTAACACAAGAAGAAAATACTACACAATAAAATAAAACATTGTAGTCCAGCTGGGAGAATTTAACTTGGTAAATTGATCTTTCAGGTGCTAAATGGTTTATATTCAGTATATTAAAAAGAAAAAAAACAATATGTAGGGCTCACAAATAAGTACATGGAGATACTATAAGTACTAAAATGTACAGGGGGGCTTTATATGAGGTATGCAAGGAGTCAGTTATACATTGTATGTGTCGAAGATTATTTCAAGCATCCTTAAGTGAAGAAAAATGTAGCTCTCATTTTTGAAGCTGAACAAATGCAAAGCTATAATTACACAACCATTTGATGAGTAAGGCACAACAAACGCCCAGAAAAGACTCTTAGGCCTGGCGCAGAGAGCACACATTACAATATCCTTTGCTTGACAAAGAGCGATTGGAAAGATTTTCTGCATTCTCAGCTTTCTTGGCAAGAGCACAACCGCTATTCTCTGTAATAAAAGCAATGCTGCAACAAAGTCATAGTAGAGCATCGATGTAAGGCCCCAATGCATGGTGCAAAACAATGCAGATACAAAAAAAAAAAAAAAAAAGTCTAACTGTGGAGGGAAGTCCAATGATTATTGCTAAATGTGAAGGGGGGTGTGGGGATTGTCATAATATTCTGAAGTCTTTCCCCGATATCTATAAAGTTATTGTATTACAGAGAAAGTGATGCTGAAGCTTAGAAATTAAAATCCCAATGATCGTTTTTACCTTGAGAATACATGCGATACGAATGTTGCTACTTTTGAAAAGTACACATATCTCAGTGGAGATAAATCTTATTGAATGGAAATATACATGGCATCAAATATTCAAAATGAAGAATGCTCAAAAAAAAAAAATGCAGGAAAATGGGGATAGAATATGTATACATTGGTATAGGGATCCGGTTTCTCTTCATAACATTTTCCATATTGTTTCAAATAGTTACAGGAGTTGTGGAAGGGTTAGGAAGGTGGGGGAGATTTCCTCCATATGTGGTAGAACTGTCCTCGTATCCAAAATAATTCTGGGTGTTGATAGTTGAAGCTATTCCTTCAGTTCTAGACAATTTCCTGGAGATTCACGGCCTGTACTGCTGCATAATATTAGACATTCAATAAAAGGTTTACAGAAATGCGTTGACAATGAGTCTAGAATCTGGATACTGAAGCATTGGAAATCCTCTGATGTACCTGCTTAAAGGGTTATCCTCAGAACATCTAATCTCAGGCCAGGGAGCTCCGAATAAAGAGAAATGCAATCCATGGATAAGGTGTGTTAAGCAAGAGGACACATGATAAAAAAGGCAGAATCTGGAGCAGGCAAATTTAATGGAAGGAGAGGAGAGTTGATATGAACCACTGTCCATCTAGTCTGCCCAAATTTTAGAAAAATAATTTCATTATTCCTTGGCCTTATCTCAGGGCTCGAAAAACCCCAGGCGCCAGGTCGCCATGGCCAGCAGGAAATTAGACTGGGTGCCGTTATTCAAAGGGAGCCCCTTGCCACTACCATCAGGGTTTTTTTTTGCAGGGCTGGTCCACGCATCCACTACTCTGAGTAAAGTAATACTTCCGGATATCCCTATTAAACCTTTGCCCCTCTAATTCAAGGCTACGTCCGTTAGTATTTCTTCTCTTTAAACAAAATATACTCTCCTCTATCGTGTTGATTCCCTTTATGTATTTAAATGTTTCTACCATATTCCCTCTGTCTCATCTTTCTTCCAAGCTATACATGTTAACCTTTCCTGGTAAGTTTTATCCTGTAATCTAGCATACAGGTCATGCACTTTTGCATAGAAAGTGAATAAATGGCTACTGTGTATACATCAGAATATATCAATTGCTACTATATAGACCTCTTTTAGGCACAACAATTATCTATTTCTAGTTCTGAGACATCTACATCCAACGCATGAATCAGGACATACAGTATGTTAGAATATAATCAGCACTATGAATGGACACAAACATGTCACATGTTAATTTAAAGCACCAGTATGTTTCAGCTTTATTATATCCCCATCCTGAATAAAACCAAAACCGCAGTATGAACATGATGCATTAAATGGCAGATATGTTATAAACATGGTGTGGGTTATCCCTCCAGCCTGTAAGGAAGGCATTTCTCTTACATACTGATCCATTTTTTTCTAATTACGTTTTGAAACATCCTTTAAAAAACAGGGATTGACAAATTTCCCTTGACTTAATGAGCCCGACGGACCAATTCTGAAGCCAGGGGAATCGAACTTTAATGTAAAACAATCAAAAATGTTAGGATATTCGGGGCCGTGGCTCCCTGCTCCTGGGATTTTTCCAAGCCCTGCTTTGAACTAATCAACAAAGTAAATTGTAGGCATCATATAAAATGTTAGCTTTCTTCATTCCACCAAGTGATCAGACAAACTGAAATGCAATGACTGCTATGATTTGGAAGAATATGCCTGGGGGACAAGGCCTGCTCTACACTGAAGACCAAAACAGTTCACCCTTTAATAAAATGGTCATGCACAGATCACCAGGACACATTCATAATCACTTGATGGCATAAAATAAATCTACAAAAAAAGCCTACACATTAAAACAAGAGTTAATATCCTTAGTAGTGATTCATGTAGCATGGGTGTTACACCTTTCCTTACATTTGTACAATGAGATTGACATATCCAAAGAGGCCAAGTGCATCTAAAATTCTTACTGCGGATTTCTAATCAATCTGACTGGAATTAGAATGGTTTGCTCCTAACATCTACAAATACTTGTGAAAACCCCACATTAACCTTCAAAATAATTCCACTTTAGAATCTGGTTTATTTCCCCTGGGGTGTGTCCAGTCCTTAAAGTATCACAGCCATGTGGGCTTTAAATAATTGCATTTGAAAACCTCCGAAATCTTCCCTAAACGCACATTGCTGCATGTTAAATGGGATTTATTCTTATTTCTAAGTTTTGCATAGTGCTAAGAAAGTACGTCTGCATCTCCAGCCAAAGAACAGATTATATTGCTGCAATGATTCTGCAGGTTATAGGAGTTTTCAGAAGCAGTGAGGGTCAGACTGAATGGAGAAGTGTGGTGAGGAATGTATGTATACACATTTACATGTACATACATAATGACTGCACAGTCATGTTTTTGTGACTTTCTAGGCTTCGGCTGACTGGTTATATATGCATTTAAAGCAGCAGAGAAAAAAGCTCAGAGATACAGTAAAAGATTACCGCCAAGCACATACACATCATTGAGTTTTGCAAGTCAAATACAGTAACTTGCAAATGTAAATGATCTGTATATTCTTACTTCAGACCTGATCCTATTGAATCCAAATCTAAATCCTCTAGAGTTCAAGTCAGGAATGATTGACAAAAAGCAAGATGTGCAGGTAAGGTTGATATGGTTCTGCATATAGTCTTAAAATGTGTAAAGAAATAGACACATGATAGGAGATGAATAGCAGGGTTTCCAGTTCAAATATTCACTTAAGGTTCTCAGAAAGACAGAGATTTGTCTTCAGTGCTTCAAGGATCATCCCAATTAATACATAACATTTACAAAGTATTCATTGTATAAGGTCAGTTTTGAATTACATTGTTTAAAAACCATCCCATTATAGGATGAGGTTTACAGTTTAAAGAGTATGTGGGATGTTTGCTGTAAAAACCCAGCAGGTGGCATCTAAAGTCAATACTCTGACAAAGCCTAGCTTCCTCCAAATGGTTATACCATCATTTAATGCAGTTTGACATGACCTCTATTTATAATTGGCTGCATAGAACATTCTCACTTTCATTTATTATTAAAGATGAAGATCTGACCCATTTCAAATGTTAAACCTGCAACACAATGTAAAACAGTCATTTCTGGGGAAAGTTCTAAAAGTGATAGAATAAGCAGGAAAATTCACTTGGTTTCCATGGTGACTGGACCACACAACCCTTGTCGTTTCTAGGTCTATTTACCAGTGAATCCGGATTCATTTATAAATATACTTGGGGGGAGGGGGGGGGATGTAGATATTTTAAAATAATAAATCCATTGCGCTGTGATGCAAGACTTAAATGCAACGGTCCTCAAGGATAACAGACCTGTTTTGCCAGAGTTAAACGTCTGTAGAGAGGAGGTAAATCCATACTGTTTGATGCAACAACCGAATAATGAAACATACACTGCGTCTGTATATGATTTAGGTGACCTGCTAATTTATTAGATATCTAGTGGCACTGGAGATCGCCCGCTTCCTGTGTATTGCTAGCTATACATTTTGCCTTTTTATGGTGAACTTTTTCACATTATATGTATTTCATTAAGGTGATAATTCATCTATAAGCGCTGTGCCTTTGTTTTTCACAACAAAAAGAACAGTCTTGCAAAAACCAGACGTCATTCATATTCTCAAACTTGCTTAGCCAGGAGGTAACAAGACTAAAAAGAATTTTAACTCTCATACACACCCTCTCCATAAGTGAAATACCATAACCGAGTAGAGAGACTCCCTACAACTCCCAAAACACATCCAAAACTTTCACCAACATTACAATGATCCTGTCACTGGGTCTAAATAGTACCAGTAAGTAAAATAAACACTAGTCTGAACTCTGATAACCGTCAAGATTGAAGCTCGGAGAGCTAGGTTCACCTCATTGTAACACATGTAAGTGGCGGGGGGGGGGCGAGAAACACATTGCACATCTGGTAATACATGATTAACATTAAGAAAATAGCAATGGTGGATACAAATATGTCCAGTTGGCATCTTACGGGACAGAGACTGCTTAAAGGGGCAGTATTGATTTAAACCCTATACAAGCAGGAACAAGAAAAATGTCAGTATGCCATGCTTGTCACAGGCTTTGTTACACGATACTTAGCAAACAGGTGTGAGCATGCAGCAAGTACAACTTATACAAATACCAAAAACTGCCTGCCTTTTTTTAACCTATGCAAACTGAAAGCCATAAAATGATTTCAGCGTCTTGTTCTATTGGCTACAGGGAATAATATAGAGATCTAAACACCTTGTGAGAATGAGATTCTCTTTGTTTATGAAGTCTGGGAATGCCAGAGAAGGTCATTGTCATGTTTCTTTTGTTGGGGGGATAATTTGACTGTTTTGCGGACACCTTTTTCTATCCGGTACTGCTTACACTACAATCTAACCAATCACTAGGAGACGACTTCCAGTGTCTGCCTGTGACCATGGTATGACAAAAGGCCTGTGAAGGCGTTCCCATCGTTCTGACACAAGAATTTGCTGTCTGAGCTCGTTCAACAAGGGCTTGTCGCTGACAGGTTGTCAGACCCCCGATATCTGCCAGGCCATATTAGCACAGCCTGCAGAAAGTAGATTGTTAAAAAATAAGTTTGGGATATTTGACTTAATTAAAAACTGCGCCACAATTTTTCAAAGTCGCATCAGGCTTAAATCAATTTTCCCCCAAGTACTTTTCCTACTCTGGTGGGTAGATGGCTGGGGGTGCTTTGAGAAATGTAACCTCACCCCCACCCCTCATTAGTTAGTTAGGAATTCAAACACAAAAACACACAGATAGTGTTGGCACAGTAAGCAAATGCATAAATAAAAATGTGTTATAGACTGGATACATCACAGACATATGAGGCAGGATCATGCTCACAGAAACTGCACCATCAACCTCAGGCACGGTGTTACTGCATCACCACTGGGTGGCAGGCTGTTTGGTGGCAAACTAGCCCTGCAAAAAGCAGTGATGGCAACTGCAGCACTGGGTGACTTGGTAAAGGAATTGTGGCCAATTTCTGAATTTCTGCTCATTTAAGCATCTTTGTTCCAACAATGAACCAGAAGCAGGGCTATCATCAAGGGAAATACACGATACACCAGTCAATTTAATTCTTAAAATTAAAAAAAAAAAAAAAATAGCTTGCTGGCAGAATCACTGGGGAAAATCAAAAGATCTCACTTCACCAGTGAGCAGGCAGCATGGTGTCTGTGCACTGCCCAGGCACACAAACATCTTCAGAGCACCATGGGTCACGAGACCTGCCAGGGGTGAGCAAAAGGCAGCATGGTAGGATGCCACTAGACACCAGGGAGCTGTGGGTGCTGGCTGAGGTAAGCCCTGGGAGTGCCGTGTGGTGATGGGGCATTTCTTGGGAATGCCGCATGGTGCTGGCTGTGGTAAGTCCTGGGTGTGCAATGAGGGTGCTACGGCAAGGGATGTTGGGGCAATAATGGAAGGAGAAATAGAGTGGGACACCCCAGACCATTTGGTCTATAAGGTGACCCCGACCAGAAGCCACTTAATATTTTTTTTTTTTTTTGCAATGCTGCTAATTCCATATATAGATCATTATTATTCACTGCATTCATTGCATAAAAAATATGTAGGTCACACATTGCCTTTAAAAGTCAGGAGGAAAACAAATTGTTACAAATGGGAATGCTTAATGTTTACACATTTCATTTACTAGCCATCTTGGTTACATTTGAGCCTGTTTAGGTTCCAAAAAAAGATACAGATGTGCTGGATCCACTCGCATTCATTCAGAATCTGGCAAGTGCCTAATTTTTTTGGACAGCAGTGATTGGTATGGCAGAACAGTTGTGATGTCACTGGTAACATCACCGACATCCTACACATGAGGCCAGTGAGGCATGGCTCCTAACTATTTTGATTGTTTTACATAGAACTGTCAAAGAGCATGCGTGTGAATGAAACCATGGACATTATGCCATCAATATGGAAGGCCTCTAACTGGCTCCTAAAAGATGCAGGGAAAGTCCATTTTGTATTTATGTGATAATGCTATAGAATAGGAGGATTGATCTCAAGGCTGCAAAGGATAACAATTTAAAAAGGCAAGTATTGCAAAAGCCACAGAGAAAATAAATCTCTAAATGTATACATTAAATCCCCACTCCCATCAGAGCAGTCCTTTAACATAATCGGCTAATTGGCTTTCCAATGGGAAATGTGTAATTTGCATATCAAGTCACAGGTGATGTCATAAACTGGGGACTCCATAGACACATTTAAAAACACATTCGCCAAATTGAGGCATTTAGATGCAATTCTGCTGACTCAATGTATAGATCATTTTCAATCAATTTTTATTCTCTGCATGCACAGTCAGAACAATGTTTATTTGATACAGTGCCTTTAATCATTTCCCTACTTTTCTTGTGGGGAAAAGATAGCAACACAGCAAATGATTTTAACAATATTATTTGTATTTCTTTTTTTCTAAAGTGTTTTTTAAGAAGAACAAAAAAAACACAATAAGAGGGCAAAAGGTTTAAAAGTAATATCAGGAAGTATTACTTTATGAGAGGGTAGTGGATGCATGGAATAGCCTTCCAGCAGCAGGTAGGCAGAAATTGAGCAAACTAGATGGGCCGAACGGTTCTCACTGCCGACACATTCTATGTTACATTGCTAAAATATTTCAGCAAATTTACAGAATCCTGCTTCAAACCTCTGCACATGCACAGTGAGAGCGTGCCAGTACATTAGAAATAAACCAATGCAGCCAAAGAAGCAGAAGGCAGGGTCTGCATTAGAAAAGCAATACTGCATTTACACAGCTTTTCCAATGCTACAACTTGCCCCCCAAAAATGCTACAACCTGAACCCCACAAGTCGAGTTATCGTTTCCTACATGTTTAACCATAAAGGGATCAGAGGCTTAAACCCTGGGCCAGCACAAGTGTTCTTACATAGGAGGAGTCAAGAAACTGTACCCCAACACCTATATTATCAGTCAACACCTGAACTAGTTCAGTAACCATTAAAAGGACTTCAAAGTGCTGCTGGGAGGGTCGTTGTGTAGGGATGGTGGATTGCAGGAGCAGATGACTAACACACCCAGATACTGCACTTCAATTGTCAGAACCTTCCAGTGAGAAAAGGCTGTAACATCAAAAGATTAAAATCCCATAGGTTGCACTAGCTATTCACAACCTCAAACAACAACAACAACAACAACAACAACAACAACAGTGAAGTCATTCTGTCCGCTCCACTGGGCTCTCAGAAATATATATACCTGTCTTGTGTATTCTGCATGCTAAGCATACTAAAACAAAAGGGCATATTCCTCTAAGCATCTCTGAAATTACAGAACACACAAATATTACAGATTCCACTTCGGTATATAACACTTTGTGCACGCATCCAGAGCTTATTCCACTGTAAACAGGGTAATAACACATACAAGATGTACACACCCCATAGAAAGGAATTGGGAGGACAGGATGCATCACTGATTGGCTTCAAAAAGATGCTGGCAAGACCCCTTGGTAAACCACTGAAGATTTAGGATCACTGTCAAAAATGCTCACAAAAGGTAAATTTGAAAGAAACTTATTGCAAACAAAAAGAAATATGTTGCATATTTTTTTGCTCAGGCTGTAGTGGTCCTTTAAATCACAGTACCAGTGAAGTCAGACAAATAATACTAATCTACACCAAATAATATGTATAAAATAAGATCACAGGTTGATAGTTCAACCAACAAACATAGCATTTTATATAACATTTACCATGCCAGATACTTTCTAATGCAGGGCTCGACAAACCCCAGGCGCCAGGTCGCCATGGCGACCAGGAAATTAGACCTGGCGCCTGGGTGCTGTCAGCCTCCTGGTCCCCTTGCCGCTGCCATCCGATTTTTCTGCAGCGCGAGGGGGTAAAGTCTGTACCGATGGCCGATGGCACAGACTGCAAGCTCCGCCCCCTCGCGCAGCGCGTGTCTGAGTGCCGGGTGTCGTCACGTGACATCCTGGCACTCAGCACGCCGACCAAGTTCAGCTGCAGCACGAATGTCCCCCTCCCCTGCAGTGAGGTAAAGCAGCAGGGAGTGGGACACATCAAGAAGAAACCCCCAAGAAAAGACTGTGTGAGGTAGATATGTGTGTGTATGTATTGTAAAGTAGGTGTGTGTGAGGTGTTTAGATATTTGTGCATATGTAAAGTAGGTGTGTGTGAGGGGTTTGTGTATATGTGTATATGTAAAGTAGGTGGGTGTGTGTGTGAGGTGTTTGGATATATGTGTATATGTAAAGCAGGTGTGTGTGAGGTGTTTGTATATTTGTGTATATGTAAAGTAGGTGTGTGTGAGGTGTTTGGATATATGTGTATATGTAAAGTAGGTGTGTGTGAGGTGTTTGTATATATGGGTATATGTAAAGTAGTTGTGTGTGTGTGAGGCGTTTGGATATATGTGTATATGTAAAGTAGTTGTGTGTGTGTGTGTGTGTGAGATGTTTGGATATATGTGTATATGTAAAGTAGGTGTGTTTGTATATATGTGAAGTAGACGTGTGTGTTAATGAATTGTGTTTATGTTTGCGTGATTGTCTGGCTCCTAAAAAAAATTTCTGGCTCCTAAAATCAAATTAAATTTGTCAAGCCCTGTTCTAATGTGATCCAAAACATAAGAGGTAGATGATGGCACACCAGAAAAAATATATATACGGTATATATAATATGCAAGCAGGTATGGATGGGCCTGAAAAACATCCACAGGTGCAAACATGTAAGAATGATAGAGAAATCGCACACAAAGGGTGAAATAAAATAAAGTTTCAATACATTCAATAAGACCTGGTTAGCCTGACGTTTTGACCCATGACAGCTGTGTCCTAATATAAGGCAGTACACCACAAAGTACACTTTTGCTGTATATTTTGTGGTGTACGGCCTTTAAGATCCAGCTGTTGTGGGTCGAAATGGCAGGCTGACCACCATGTTTTATTAAAACTTTATTTTTCATTTAACCCTTCCGAGTGGAGAGTTCTCTATTTTTCTTACAAAACATAAGAAAGCTGCATCATACTTTATTTTGCAGAATCCGCAGTCTGCAAGATGTGCGGTCTATACAGAGTTAAACAATTGCTTCCAGCATGGCTGCAGTAACTACAGGGCGAAAGCAAAAAAAAAAAAAAAAAGACTTTGCAAAGCTTTTTTTTCCTCACTCTAGATGGAAAGCAAGTTTCACAAATAGATTTATGGCCGTTATATTGATTTTGGATCTGGACTGAGCATCCAATAAACTGAATTGCAAGATGGCTGCAGAGATGTCTTGCAAAAGAGCCTGTGAATAAGTACCCAGCATATTACAGAGGATATGAGGACTAGAGACTGTTTGTTTTCACAGTTTAAAGAGTAAAGCAAAGTAAAACCAATGTATTGATTTCTATATTTCTCATTTTATAGCACCATTTTTGAATGAAACTTCTACAGAGTACCACGCAATAGATATAATTTATCTAAAATATAAAAAAAATAAAGAATTGTGAGAAATAATTTTTTGAACCTGCTGTTTAAAGGAACATTAAACCTTGAAGGAAGCAAGGGTTAAACCAAAAATATCTTAATAGATACATGCGTGTTTACTATCTGCTGTGCCTCACATGTGAGACACAGTAGTTCCTGGTTGTTGGCTCGCCCCGCTCTGACTGCCGAATGCAAGGGACCCTCATTTTTTCCATAGGATCAGCAGGGGGACCTAGTCCCCCCTGCTGATCCCATGCAAAAACGAAGGGCTCTCTCTGCGCATGGTAGCCATCGGTCAGAGGATAAACTGGCATGTACTATCAAAAGTACACGCCAGTTTATCCTCACATTAGGAACAACTAAAATTTCACTTGTACTTCTATATTAGACACACAAGTGAAAATTAACGTTTAGTGATCCTTTAACTGAGACTGTATGGTGACCATCGTCACTTCTAATAGTGTGCCAATCATGTAACATGGTGTGTTGGAATTAATGTGAATATTTAACGTGTATGTGGATGATAATAGTGATGTAGGAATGAATGCAAATGCTATTGTGAACAATTAGGAAGGAGGCAGTGGTGCAAACTCTCATATAAACAACTAGGAAGTATGAGTGTATTAGGAGGGAGCAGGCAGACAGTGAGACAGATACACGATGGCGGCACTGTAGTAAAAGAAGCAGCACAGAATATGTTGAATATATATAGGCATGTTTGTTCTAGCAAGTTAAGAGCAGGGTAAAAAGCATTAGGGGAAGCCTTTTATATGTCACATGGTATAAGCCCTCTTTAAAAATGGGCACAAAGCTTCACATTCCACTTTAATTAAAGTATATGTAACCAGGTAGGAAATATTGAGACGTGTTCAAGTACATCCTGTGGATTTTAGTATTCCCCAAATTGCATAGTTCAGTCTAAAATATCACAAAGAGTTAGATGTCAATAGTAAAGTTTTAGAAGCCATGGGTACCAGTCTCTCTGGCTTGGAGGATCAAGAAAGACCATGGGAAAAGAAAAGGATTACTAAACACTTAAAAGGAGTTCTACCACTGAATGCGTTGGGTAAAATGGACTTTCCTACATGTTTAATCTACCGCCGCTGATGACATACAACATATCATTAGTGCTGTTTCTTAATAAAGATAAACTAATACTTTATTGATTTTTCTATTGTTCTGAGCTCTGTCCTAGACACACACACACACATTTAAAAAAAAATAGATAACGGTCTGTTGCTGCTGGAGCCTAAAAGGAGAATGGTAATCTATAGCAGTCCCTTGGATCACTTGGGACCCATACTTCCCTAGACATTTTTAGTGTCGGTACAGCAGTCAGGCACTGTCGGCTCTAAAAAAAAAAGATTTTAATCTAATATGAAAGCTGGTGCTGCACTGCACATAAACACTGACACTGTCTAAACCTGTTAGCCATGTTAACTACATAAAACATGTGAGTCAGACAGATGTGTGATGGGCATGACTGTGCACTAAATAGACAAGTGTAACACTTAATAAGAGCCGGACAAGTCACAATGTTACTAAACATCTAGAGCCTGTACCTTTCCCTGAAACCTAAAAATGATTCAAGCTGACAGCTAAATTTGCCCGTCTTCCAGAGGCCAGCTTTTAATAACTAGCACCCACGACCGTCACTGAACTGTAACCTCATAAAAGACACCAAGAGCAGCTTTCGCCATTCACATCGGTTGGGCTTTCCAGCCTATACTGCCATGACTATATGGCACTGATGTATGCTTCACCATACTATATTGACACAGAAGAGGGAGGATCAGCATCCAACTAACAAACTACTAGTCATTATGGTTTGGAAGAAGAAGAAAGGAGGCGTTTCTAAAGTCAAGTCCATATCTATTGTGATCAACCAGCAATCTGGGGGGGGGACAGTCAGCCTCCCTGTCATGTACACATATAATAAATGAAATATGGCCATAATATATATTTATATAAACATCTCAAGACATATATATTGAACTCTAGACAAATGATAACTATACCTTTGCTAAGCATTGGATTAACCCTTTGAGTGTAAATATTGACAACAGAAAACTTCCTTGATCACTAAACAAAAAAAAAAAAAGTGCTAAATTGACATTTCAACGCGTTATAAGCCACCTTCTAAACTCTTAAGAGGTGAATTGTTTCATTTTGGACACACCCAAGTTATTATTGAACTCAACAAAAACTTTAAAAAACTGAATGAGGGAAAGTCAAAAGTACTGGGTCTCATATAGAATAATGAATTAATGTTAAAAAGAAACCTATAGCAAATCTGACATGTCTTGGGACAGAGGTTGTGACACCTTCGGAGTTGAGGGGCGTCAAGTACATGATGTAGCACGTTATCAGTCTAACATAGATAGAGCTAACCTTTAGCACTCTAATTGCCGTGGACTACGTATCCCATGATGCTCAGCCAGAGGCGTTGGATAAACAGCATGGATTCTGTACGTCAGAGGTCATACAGCCCATAATTATCATGACTCTCAGCCAAGCAGATGGCTGAGCATCTTGGGAGCGTGGATCCACAACAATTGGTGTGCCAAATCTGAATGATGGTCATGAAAAGCAGTAAAAGGAATGATGGGTCACCCCGAGTCAATGCCTGGACTTACCGCCATAATCACTGTATCTTCCCCTTGAAACTTGGCCACGTACTTATCCCCCCGGGTCACCTCGGAGTCGTTGAGAGGCCGAAATCGGCACATCACTTTGATGCTGCACTCCGCCGGGTCCGCCATCTTGTCCGCTCCCTGCCCTCCGCCTCAGGAACTGGCGTCAAACCAACCAGCAGGAGGCGGCTGGGTAATGTCGGGGTGGTGTGAGATAATCAGCTAAGAGTATGGGTATCCGCCACCACCGACCCTCGGTCAGTGCGCCTCCAAGCTCCACAGTGGGAGGAGGGAGTGAAGCTCACTTCCCATCCAATATGGCAGCCATGGCGGAGGCCGGCGGTGACGTCATTGCGGCTCCTCCCCTTTTTTCCCCTAGCGGTGGTTGACTTGGTGAGGGATGTCATGTCGACTCCTCCTCCCCTGGCGGCGGTTGAGTGGCGGTGATGTCATTCGCCGCCCACACTTGCGTCCTCTGGCCCATCACGCACACGCGGGCTGGGCGGGGCCCACCAGTCTGGAGAGCCGCTTCCTGGTGACGTAGGTGGGAGAGGCTTGGGTTGGGCCTGAGCTGACTGTTACACGCACCATCCCTATTCCCAGAGAAGCCTGGTGACTTCTGGGTGCAGTACCTTATGGTGCATTGGCTGGCAAGCTCTACAGGAAGTAATGAGGAACTGTGCTTTTTCTCATGGGTCACTTTAAAAGTAATGCATGTTGTTTTGTCACATAGCTAACAGAAGTATATGTAAAGGGACTGTATCCCCTAAACATTGTTTTTACAGTGCATGTAGAGAATTAAAAAAATAACATTATCTTGTTAGCCAAACTGTGAGCAAATGCCTAAATTAGGAGAACGAGTCTCTTGTTTATGACGTCACCTGTGGCTATGCCAATGAACTGGTTTTCAATAAGAAATGTGTAATTTACATATTAGGCCACAGGCGATGTCATAAACTGGAGATGCCACAGACACATTTAAAACCCTTATTTTTCCTAATTTATGCAACATACACAATGTATTAATAATTTTCTTTTTTTATACTCTACAGTCACAGTATAAGCTATGTTTAGGTGATACGGTCTCTTTGAATTGGCAACACTACAATTATTAACACATTGGCTCTGTGCTGCTGTATTCATGGCCTATTAAATTATGTTTAATACAAGGGCTTTCAAATTTTGTGAAGTGGGTCGCTGAATCAGAGATGCATGTGCGTGTTGGACGGCATTCTTTTTTTTTATTTATAGTAATGGTAAAAAATAGCTTGCCAGAATAATAAAAATATATGCTTATTTACAAAAGCAGATGAAAACAAGTTTAAGTTAACTTTATTCAAGCAAAAGTATACATGTATAGGCATATTGAGAATATTATGTTAGGTTATGCCAGGTAGGTTGCTTGTTGGACGCACACGTGAAAGATCTGCTACCTGGAATCTGCAAAATGAGGTAGAAAAGCAGCACTCCAGGAGTCCAGAGTTTGCAGTAAAAAAAAGTGGTTTATTGTAATCCAAATAAAGTGAATGGTGCACAGCAAAGACAGGATGGAACAAAAAAAGTGGCAAACCCGCAGTCAAAAAGCTTGACGCGTTTCGCGCTTATAGCGCTTACTCTCTACTCCTGGAGGGCCGCTTTTCTACCTCATTTTGCTGATTGCTGCTTGCAAGGTGTGAGCCAGGCACCGGAGCCGAAGCGGGGGGAATTCAACCCTCTTTCCCTGAACTCCAGCGCTGTGAGCCGGACATCCGCTATTATTACCTGGAATCTTTCCAAGATGGCCTGACCGGTCTCTGACATGCAGACTACTTATTGGTCTGGCAGAAAAAGCTTTGCCAATGTCCCCGTTGGTCTGTCAGTTTGTTCAACCAGTAAGGTAGCATCTGAACAGAGCATGATTATAAGCAGACACTGGAAGCAGTAAGTGGCCTAGTGCTTGATTCCTCTCGTATTTTACCAGGGGTCTCTTTAAAACAAAGCATTCTTCGGCTGCAATGACCTGTTGGCAATCAATGGCTACTTTGATGGCACATCTATGGAACCTGGAGGTGAAATATAGATGGGGACTCACCCAGTCCCTGACAGTCCATAAGGACAATAACTGACAACTGATAGTGGAGAGGACTGTATCACCTAAACACTGCGAATGTAGAGAATAGAAAATGATTGATACATTGTGTTGGCAAAACTGCAGCAAATGCCTAAATTAGGAGAAAAATGTATTTTTAACCACAAACCAGCCCAACCTCTGAAGGAAAGGAGATTGGACCCATCAGACTGCACCCAGCCCTAGCTGCCATTTGGTGAGGCTGCTCAATATACATTTCTAACCTGGACTGACTGCTGATGAACTGCAGACTCCAATGGCTACTGAATTATGGAAATAGGCCCATGAAAAATCTCTATACACTCCTTGTTCATGGTACAAACAGCTTTTTTTTCTGCTCAACGTTTGTCATATATTAGCCTCACCACTTTCTGGATGGGCGAGATGTAGAATTGTCATCACCCCTTGGCTTTATTTTTGCAGCCATTCTCTGGTAAACAATATCCCCCCACCCCCTGCTAACTTACCCTCCATGTTTATATTTACTATTTTCGTTAATGTTGATTACATTATGGACCACAGGAGGACATCATTATACTTATAACCTCAGATATTAAGATAAGAGGCACCTCTACATAAAAGATTTTTTTACTATATGAATAGCTAATTAACTTAGTCTATTTGACTGAACTTTTTTGCCCTCTTGTGTTTGATTTATGTTATAAAGAGATCTACGTATTGTTGTTTATAAGCATTTGTGTAATACAGAGGTCTTCCAAAATGCTTGGGACCAGAAGTATTCTGAATATCAGATAATTTTCACAAATAAGATATATTAAATCCTCTCCGCACTCATGATATACAGTAATATCAATTTAAATACTGTGTAGAGCAAATAAATCACTTTTACTGTGATGTAGCTGGGATATGAGGCATTGTTGGGAACCTGCCGTTGGCACATCAGGCCTGCACACATGTCATCGTTATCAGCGCTGTATTTAGAGCGAGGCAAACAAGGCCTAGTGCCTAGGGCGGTGGCACAAATATAAAATAAAAATATAAAAAAGCCGCCTCTTTAACCCCTTAAGGACAGAGCCTTTGAAACATTTTTGTCCTTTCTGGACAATGGCTATTTTAACATTTCTGTGCTGTTTGTGTTTAGCAGTAATTTTCTTCTTTGTCATTTGCTGTACCCACACATATTATATATTGTTTTTATCGGGACAAGAAGGGCTTTCTATGGATGCCATCTTTTTGATCATATCTTATCATATTATTAAAAAAAAAAAAAAAAATATGGTAAAAAAAAAAAAAATACACAAATTTCTTTGTTTTTATTTGAAACAACTTCTCCTCATCGACAATAGCGAACGAAAAAACATGCTAAATAGATTCTACTATTTCTCCTGAGTACAGGGATACCACCCATGCATAGGTTTGTTGGGTTGTTTGGGGGCTAAAATGCCAAATTTGTGAGGTGCAGTTTTTTGTTTTCCAACTTGAAATTTTTACATGCAGACAGCCTGCACCCATGTCCCATTTGGGACATATTTGAAGCCAGCTAGTGTATTTTACCCCATCAACCCATATATTTTTTAAAAGAAGACACCTTAGGCTATCTCAAATGGTGGTATTTTTACACTTTCCATGCACTAATTCTACCACCAGCCTTTGTCAAACTTTGTGGTAGTAATTTTTTTGTGTTTTATTTTCACAAACCTTGTACTTCAGACATGAATTCACAGATTTTGGTATGTGTCACTGCCAAATAACACCCTAATAAGTGTTCAGCAACATCTCTTGAGTACAGGGATACCACCCATGCATAGGTTTGTTGGGTTGTTTGGGGGGTAAAAGGCCAAATTTGGTAGGTGCAGTTTTTGGTTTTCCAAATTAAAATTTTGACATGCAGACCGCCTGCACCCATGTCCCATTTGGGACATATTTGAAACCAGCCAGTGTATTTTACCCCATCAACCCATATATTTTTTAAAAGAAGACACCTTAGGCTATCTCAAATGGTGGTATTTTTACACTTTCCATGCACTAATTCTACCACCAGCCTTTGTCAAACTTTGTGGTAGTGATTTTTTTGTGGTTTTTTTTCACAAACCTTGTACTTCAGACATGAATTCACAGATTTTGGTATGTGTCACTGCCAAATAACACCCCAATAAGTGTTCAGCAACATCTCTTGAGTACAGGGATACCACCCATGCATAGGTTTGTTGGGTTGTTTGGGGAGTAAAAGGCCAAATTTGGTAGGTGCAGTTTTTGGTTTTCCAAATTAAAATTTTGACATGCAGACCGCCTGCACCCATGTCCCATTTGGGACATATTTGAAACCAGCCAGTGTATTTTATCCCATCAACCCATATATTTTTTAAAAGTAGACACCCTACGCTATTTCAAATGGTGGTATTTTAACACTTTCCATGCACTAATTCTACCACCAGCCTTTGTCAAAGTTTGTGGTAGTAATTTTTGTGTGTTTTTTTTTCACAAATATTGTATTTTAGACATAAATTCACAGATTTTGGCATGTGTCACTGCCAAACAATAACCCAATATGTGTTCAACAACATATCCTGAGTACAGGGATACCACCCATGCATAGGTTTGTTGGGTTGTTTGGGGGCTAAAGGGCCACATTGTGAAGGTGCGCATTTTCAACTTGGAATATTGACGTGTAGTCAGCCTGAGCCCATCTTTCATTTCGGTCTTTTTTTTAAGTAGGACAGTGTATTTTACCCCAAAAAGTAATATTTTGTAAAAGTAGACACCCTAGGCTATTTTAAATGGTGTTATTTTAACACTTTCCATGCACCAATTCTACCACCAGCCTTTGTCAAAGTTTGTGGTAGTCATTTTATTGTGTATTTTTTCCCACATACATTGCACTTTAGACACAAATTCACATATTTCGGTATGTGTCACTGACAAACAATACCACAATATATGTTCAGCAACATCTCCCGAGCACAGGGATACCACCCATGCATAGCTTTGTCAGCTTTGTTAGGGGTTGAAAGGCTACATTTGAGAGGTGCGCTTTTTGATTTTCAAACTTGGAATTTGAACATGTAGATCAAGGAAGGGGTTAATAGCTCTTATAAGAGCCTTTGTAGTACTGTACAAAAAAATGAACCCCTAAAAATGCACAGACAAGAAAAAATGTTCTGCTGTGCAGTGATCAGTGGCAGGGAAGGGGTTAATACACTACACTATACAAAAGGTATGGCTTTTATAAAAGCCCTTGGGACTCACAATTTATTAACATTTTATTTAATTTATTACAATTTAAAAATTATGTTATACAGATCTGTCTCTTTCCCTCACTAAAACTCAAGTGAGGAGAGGGAGGCAGATCCATATGGGTCAGAACAATATTTACGAACCAGACGAATGGTGATGCTCATCTGAGAAATCACCAAACCACCTTTGCCACTGATCGGCTGTTACTGATCGCTATACACGCGTTCAGACAGCTTCAAAAGGAATACACGTAATCCCCTAGTGGGTATAATTAACCCCTAGTGAGTCTGACAAAAAAAATGCTGATAGCAAAAAAAAATCCTTCGGCGACTAGATTGCTCCATATGCGCTGCTTAGGCAGTGACCATATGCACTGCTTAGGCAGTGACCATATGTGCTGCTTAGGAAGTGATATACGGCAAGGAAGGGGTTAATAGCTCTTAAAAGAGCCTTTGATATACTGTAATAAATCAAAGTAAAAAAAATAACCCCTAAAAAAATGCACAGACAGCAAAAAATGTGCTGCTGTGTAAGATCACTGCGTACACAGCGATCAATTGCAGGGAAGGGGTTAAATACTGGAAACGGCTTTTATAAAAGCCTTTGGGTCTCAATTCTATTAAATATATTATAATTAAAAACTTACATTATACAGCTCTGTCTCCCTCCCTCACTAAAACTCAAGTGAGAGGGAGGCAGATCTACACGGGTCAGATCAAATATTTACACATATTGATCTAATCAGACGAATGGTGATGCTCATCTGAGCAAACGCCAACCCGCCATTGTCACTTATCAGCTGTTACTGATCGCTATACATGCGCTCAGACAGCTAAAAAAATTTTTTTACGTTAAACGTAGTCCCCTAGCGGGTTTAATTAACACGTGACGGGTGTAATAAAAAAGTTTTACAAAAATTAAAAATGCTTCTGCAGCAAGATTGCTGCATTTGCGTCAGATCGCTGATTAGGCAGTGATCTACAGCAAGAAAGGGGTTAATCTCTCTTAAAAGAGGTTTTTGGGGCAGCTGAGGCACTTTAACAACACCGGAGATGCTTAGAAAGCGAACGATTGTTCGCTTTCTAAGCATATGTGTGGAGCGGGCGCAGCCATTTTTAAATGGCTGCTACGATCACTCCGTGGAGTGATCGTAGCGCGCCCCTGCACATTTGGGGGGTGTTGCACAATGCCTCTACCTAGAGGCATTGTAGCAACACCGTTAGAGTAAAGAAAGCGACCGCTGGTCGCTTTCTTTACTCCATTTAGTGCATGACGTGCCAGGCACGTCACCTGTCGGCAAGTCCTCGATTTGCCGTGACGTGCCTGTGCCAGGCACGCTGTGCCCGCTCCACACATGTGCTTAGAAAGCGAACAATCGTCATCTGTCGTTAAGGGAAAAAAAAACCTTGCTTGCTGGCAGAGACTGTGGCTGGAGAGATCAGAAGATCTCGCTTCACCACCGCTCTGCCTGATAGGGCATGTCCTGGGTGTGCAACGTGGGTAAGGGGCTACTGGAGGCATGTGATGGGGTATGTCCTGGGTGTGCAATGTGAGTAAGGGGGTGCTGGAGGCATGTGATGGCGTATGTCCTGGGTGTGCAACGTGGGTAAGGGGGTGCTGGAGGCATGTGATGGGGGATGTCCTGGGTGTGCAACGTGGGTAAGGTGGTGCTGGAGGCATGTGATGGGGGATGTCCTGGGTGTGCAACGTGGGTAAGGTGGTGCTGGAGGCATGTGATGGGGGATGTCCTGGGTGTGCAACGTGGGTTAGGGGGTGCTGGAGGCATGTGATGGGGGATGTCCTGGGTGTGCAACGTGGGTAAGGGGGTGCTGGAGGCATGTGATGGGGGATGTCCTGGGTGTGCAACGTGGGTAAGGGGGTGCTGGAGGCATGTGATGGGGGATGTCCTGGGTGTGCAACGTGGGTAAGGGGGTACTGGAGGCATGTGATGGTGTATGTCCTAGAAAACCAAGATAAACCACTGCTTGTTATTATTTTTTGTGGGCATCCTGAGCATGCTATATCACAGCTTAAGGGGGCTGGACACTGAATAAACTGACATTCTGACAGGTGTGTGTCTGTAATTTGCAACTGGTGAGATCTGAAATTTTGGATAAAGGATACTCCAGTGTAGCCACGCACCCGTGGGCAGGGAACAAACCCATGCCCATAGAAACGAAAACAGCCACACAAGGAACACACACATATCAATCTCCAACGCTGAAGAAGAGACCCCCCCCCCCCCAGCCATGAGGCACGTCCCCGGGGATGGAGGCCACGCCCACCACCCAACCAGCAGCAAACAGAAAATTTTTCTATGGCAACAGCAATAATTGTTTATCACTTTATTTGCAGTGTTTGTGAGTATTGGAAAAAAACAAAAACTTATAACAGATATTTTTTTTATTACACCATGCAGTAATTACCTAAAAAAATGGGATACTGTGGAACTGTGCCTTTTAAATAAAACCTTAATTTTTAGAGCTTTATAGACTTTATCAGATTAGCCACACTACCAAGTAAAGTTTTGCTGTGCCCCCCAAACGGAATCATTTTCTGCATAGCGATACATATGACTATATACGCATGCTGCTGATATACCATTTAAAATTATAAGTAAATGCTAAACACCCACTTTCCCAGGTTTGTTGCTTTTGCAATAATGAATTTCTTGATTCTGGCTTTTGGTACAGTATAACATGAGATTAAAGGATTTCCTTGCACAATAGAGAATGCAGTTACGAGAAGATAGAATTGGTGCCTGGTTTAAGATTATCTGAACGGAATATCCAGCCTGTCTGATCTTTTAAACCATTCAGTCTTTTGAAAGAGATTTTTTTTTATTTGTTTTCTCTTGACTTCAAATCTGTCCATACGATGTAACAAATCTGAACATATAAACATATATATTTACACACAGAATGTATGTACATTGTATGCACTGTAGTGTAACTGCATTGCAGAACAAACTACCATAGTGAATTATAAAGAGTGTTGAATATAAAAAAATAGGTTTGTTGTGAGGATGTGTATACTAATTCTACATGATCGGGACGGGCATTAGCATTTGTTCCATAATCCATTTTAGTCCATGGGTAGAATATTTACATTGTAGAACAAAGAGGTGGAAATCACAAGCCATTTTTGTCAATATTACCCTCTGTTAAAGGATTAAAAGGCCTTCCCTACTCCTTACTTGTTTCCTGTTACTAACAAATTACCTATAAATCCTCAGTATGTTCTGTGCTCTTTCTTATATTACAGTTCCGACATCTTGTGTCTGTGTCGCTTTGTTCCTGCTCCTTCCTAGAGTGTCATACTTCCTAGTTGTTTATATTCACAATAGCATTAGCCTGCTTCACTATCATCCTTCCAAACTGTCTGCACCATAATCTTCATATACATGTACATCTTTATTCTCAAATATGTTCCTCCTTCACATTCTTACATGATTGACACACCACCAGTAGGATAGATTGATGATCCCGGGACTATGAGATGATCTCTCCCAATTCTTTTTATATTGATGTAATAAACAATGGGATAGCTTTTAAATGGTGTTTGGCAGAAGTTCCATTCAAAAATTATATAAAAAGTAGAAATGGTCTTTCATATCTGCATTTTTGGGTGTACACCTTCTTGTAACAATATGAAGGGCAAATAAGGCATAATATCACATCTTCTGCACTGATCTAAGTCAAGCCATATTCTGAGCTCTGGTGAACAAGTGGTAATCAGACTCTATCCATAGCCTGGATTATCTGGCTGCAGCTGTTCACCCAGTGACATAGTAATGTGCACAATGGAAGCTGTGAATCAGTGTCTCAGATTCCAGTGGCTAAAACAGATGTCAGACAGACTCATTTTTTTCATGGCATTAAATATCTCACCAGCCCACTGGGTAATATAAGAGCTTTCTTCCTAAGGGCCTAAGCTGGATGTAAAGAAATAAACTTTAGCAACGTTTGTATCTGTAAGTGAACCATTGACTATTGTAGCAAAAAAAAAAAATAGCTAATGTTTATTTGAAAGATTGCATCAAGTGTAGATAGTTTGCATATAAATGCTTTAAGCCCTTAGTGACAAGACATTTTGACCTTGACTTTCACTTGGTGACAAGGGCTGTTTTTTACATTTCTGGGGTGTTTGTGTTTAGCTGTAATTTTCTTCTTTCTCGCATACTGTATCCACACAAATTATATGTTGTTTTTATCGTCATAAAAAGGGCTTTCATTAGATACCATATGTTCATCATAGCTTATAATTTACTTTAAAAAAAATCATAAAATATGATGAAAAATAAAAAAAAACTATTTCTAGCATTGACCTAAAATATAATTTACACAAATACAATCATTAAAAAAATACCCCATCTAAATAGTTTCTAAATGTTGTCCCGAGTTCAGAAATATGCTTGTTTCCATGTTTTTCTGCATTTTTTTGCGAGTTGGCCTTTTGACCCCAACCCGAACCCTAAATTTAACACCAACTCTAATCCATATGCTAACGCTTAATATAGACAAAAAATAAAGGTGTGGGACCCCTTTGGCTATTTCAGCCAAAGGCTGAAATAGCCAGCCACATAGGTTGTAATCTACTCGGGAGAGGAATCGCCGTTTTTTGTTCGCTTGCACCATTACAGAGGAAACCTTCCCAT
The DNA here is from genome assembly GCA_036172795.1 of Pelodytes ibericus. NCBI lineage: Eukaryota > Metazoa > Chordata > Amphibia > Anura > Pelodytidae > Pelodytes > Pelodytes ibericus. The sequence goes on from CM069859.1 coordinate 207,364,129, forward strand.
TAGCATATCAGACTGGTCCCAACCATAAGGGCAGTCCATGGTTCTGCGTTTAATATTTCTATGTATTGTGTATACATTTTGGCCACTTCAACAGCAGGGTTAAATGCTTGAATATTGAAAGGCAAAATTCTGGCATATTGAATGGCAAAATAAGACTGGCATATTGAATGGCAAAATAAGACTGGCATATTAAATGGCAAAATACTGGCATATTGAGTGGCAAAATAATACTGGAATATATTAAGTGGCAAAATACTGGAGTATATTAAATGGCAAAATACTGGCATATATTAAATGGCAGAATAATACTGGAATATTACTGGGCAAATTGGCTGGGACATATTAAATGGCAAAATAGTACAGGCATATAATTTGGCAAATTTGCTGTGGCATATTAAATAGCAAAATAATACTGGCATATTATTAGGCAAATTGGCTTATTAACGGCAAAATAATACTGGCATATTATTGGGCAAATTGGCTGTGCCATATTTATGGACAAACTTCCATATTAATGGGGAAACTGGTTTAATTTAATTGGCAAAGTGATGCTGTGGCATGGTCTGTGGGGCAAAATAACATGTACTATGAGGAAAGTGACACTGGCTAGTTCTGTGGGGCAAAGTGACACTGTGGCATGCCAAATCATGTAGGTGCAATATGAGTGCAAGCCAAGTGCTGTGGGTGCAATATAGGGGCATGGAAAGTTCTGTGGGTACTGTATGGTGCAGTGTTAAGTCCTTTAGGTGCAATGTGGGTGCAGAGGAAGGGAATAAAAACAAGGAATGCAATTTTTCAATAACATTTTTATTACATATGAAAATAGTTGAATATAATATTAAACAAATCAAGTAAGTATAAATGCAACTAGTTATAGAGAGAGAGAGAGAGATGTCTGTGTGTATAGATATGTATTGTTTTAGAATTATACAATTGTCACCTCTTGGGGCTCCTGTGTGTCGCATAATTAATGGCGGTCCCATGTGTGGCTTATTTGTTGGGCCCCATGTGTGGCATAATTAAGAGGCTCTTTTGTGTGGCATAATTAAGAGCCTCTTTTGTGTGGCATTATTATGGGGCGCCTGTGTGTATGGCATAATTAACTGGGCTCCAAGGTGAGGCATAAATAATGGGGCTCTGGTGTGGCATAATTTATGGGGCTCTGGTGTGGCATAATTTATGGGGCTCTTATGTGTGTCATAGTTATGGGGCATTTGTGTGTGGCATAGTTAATGGGCTCCTGTGTGTGACAAAGTTTGTGGGGCTCCTGTATGTGCCATATTTAATGGGCCATCTGACTGGCATTACTAAGGAATCTGTTTGGCTTGGTATTGGAGGAAATCCAGGGGGGTGACACCATGAGTTACTGCACTGGGTAACACCAACCCTAGTGATGCCTCTGGCCAGAACCATCCTCTGGGTGCAGGGCCGTCTTTAATAGTGATTGGACCCTGGGCAAGCATTTGCTTGGGCCCCCTGGACCCTGCCCCCTCCCCTACATGCAATCACACCATCCATTGCAATGTTACCTCGCCCCCCCACCCCACAAAAAAAAAACATTTAAAAAAGCACACACACAATTGGACTTTTCTTGCAGTTTTTATTGCATTGGATAAAATGTGTATATGTAAGTGTATAAACTTTATATTTGGATAAAAATGTGTATATATGGCTCTAATATGTATACCATCTTACTATGCAACACTGCGCTACAACTACTCATTACCTAAATTACAAAAATATACACAGATATTAGAGAGCACTTACATATGTTCATATATATTTATAAATATCTATACACAACTTGCTCTCTCTCACTAGTTGCATTTGTACTTTTCATATGTAATCAAAAAATGTTATTGAAGTTGCATTTCTTGTTTTTATTCCCTTTTTCTGCACCCACATTGCACCTAAAGGACTTAACACAGCCCCATAGAGTAGCCACAGCACTTGTCATGCACCTATATTGCACCCACAGCACTTGTCATGCACCTATATTGCACTAACAGCACATGGCTTGCACTCATATTGAACCCACACAATTTTGCATGCTACAGTGTAAATTTGCCCCACAGAACATACCACAGTTTCACTTTGTTCCACTGAACTGCCCATGCAGAAAAAAGCCACATTGTCACTTTCCCCCATAGTACATGTTATTTTCCCCCAAAGAACATGCCACAGTCACTTTGTCATTGGATATGCAACAGACAGTTTGCCTGTTAAATTATTCCACCGTTTGTCCATTAAATATGCCACAGTCAATGTGCCCATCAATATGTTAGTATTATTTTGCCATTAATATGCCAGTATTATTTTGCCATTAATATGTCACAGACTTTTTTCCCATTAATATGCCAATATTATTGTTCCATTCAGATACCAGTAATATTGTACAATTACAAAGCCCCAGCCAATTTGCCCATTAAGATACCAGTATCATTGTACCATTAAAATGCCATAATTGTTGTGCCATTCAGATGCCAGTAATATTGTGCCATTCAGATGCCAGTAATATTGTGCCATTCAGATGCCTGTAATATTATGCCAGTCAGATTCCAGTAATATTGTGCCATTCAGATGCCTGTAATATTATGCCAGTCAGATTCCAGTAATATTGTGCCATTCAGATGCCTGTAATATTATGCCAGTCAGATGTCTGTAATATTGTGCCAGTCAGTTGCTAGTAATATTGTGCCAGTCAGATGTCAATAATATTGTGCCATTCAGATACCAGTAATATTGGGCCAGTCAGATGCCTGTAATATTGTGCCAGTCAGATGCCTGTAATATTGTGCCAGTCAGATGCCTGTAATATTGTGCCAGTCAGATACCAGGAATATTGGGCCAGTCAGATGCCTGTAATATTATGCCAGTCAGATGCCTGTAATATTGTGCCAGTCAGATGCCTGTCATATTGTGCCAGTCAGATGCCTGTAATATCGTGCCAGTCAGATACCTGTAATATTGTGCCAGTCAGATGCCTGTAATATTGTGCCAGTCAGATGCCTGTAATATTGTGCCAGTCAGATACCAGGAATATTGGGCCAGTCAGATGCCTGTAATATTGTGCCAGTCAGATGCCTGTCATATTGTGCCAGTCAGATGCCTGTAATATTGTGCCAGTCAGATGCCTGTAATATTGTGCCAGTCAGATGCCTGTAATATTGTGCCAGTCAGATACCTGTAATATTATGCCAGTCAGATGCCTGTAATATTGTGCCAGTCAGATGCCTGTCATATTGTGCCAGTCAGATGCCTGTAATATCGTGCCAGTCAGATGCCTGTAATATCGTGCCAGTCAGATACCTGTAATATTGTGCCAGTCAGATGCCTGTAATATTGTGCCAGTCAGATGCCTGTAATATTGTGCCAGTCAGATGCCTAATCCCCCCCCCCCCCCATTCCCTAGTACTTACCGAATGCTTCTGCTAAGTGTCCCTGGCTGGACGTCTCCTCCGTGCAGTCTTCTCTCCTGCACGGAGGAGGGAAACAGTCACCGGATGTGACATCACGTGATGTCACATCCGGCGTCAGTTATTTATTTATTTTTTTCCGGGAGAAAACCCTAATGACTGATTTGATATCAAAGCACCTAAAAAAAAAAAGTGGTCTCAAGGGTCTCTAACTATTTGGTCAGTTCGCAGCCATGTGAGAAGGCAGCACCATGGATCAGCTGGTTGTACCTTCTCTCATGAGGACTGGATAAAAGCAATAAAACTGATGAAAAAAAACATTCATTGTATAAACCTAATGGAATTACAACATAAAATCAATATGAGGTGGTACTTGGTTCCTACCAGACTGCACAGGATCAGCCCAGAGGTTTCTGCAACATGCTGGAGATGGGAACTAGCCAATGGCTCATTAATGCATGTTTGGTGGGAGTGTACAAGTCTGAGACCCACAATATATGACCTCCAAGTTCTGCTTAGTGATCTGATGGGCACTAACATTACGCTAAAACCGGTAACTTTCCTGTTTAATATCCAGATGCCTGGGAACGAAAATCAGACAAGGTTAATGATACAGATAACTATGGCAACAAAAATCTGTATCGCCAGAAATTGGGAAAAAAAAAAGGAACAATACACTGGTCAGAGATCATGCATCAAATAGAATTCCAAAATAAGATGGAAGCCGGGTTCTTTATTAGATTAGGTCAGTTCAATACCTATCAACAGATTTGGGCTCCTTGGAAAGCGCACAGAGAAACCGATCAGAGAAGCTTATGTTGTCCTCCCCTCCTATCTCCGAGTAGAGAATGAATGGATGAATGTTTGAGTAAGATAGAAGTTATTTTTGTGTTAGTTATTCTTAAAACTGTTGTACTGACCCTTTATTTTTCTTTATTAATCATTCAACTCTCCGTAGCCCAAAGCAGTATTTGGTATTAAAATCTATCACGTAAGGAGAGCAGAACTTGGCCCACGGACTATAGAAACTTCAAGGAGAGGGCAGACAAGATTGGAGGAAGTAAAACCTGGGAGTGCATGATAGTTAACAATCATCTAGTACGGTTTAATAGTAATAATATGACAAAGCTTACAGGCAGCTAATTCTCCCGAATATAATTGTCCCATGGTCCAGTAATAGTATTCTTTGTTTTGCTCTGTTTTGAATATTCAAATTTTTTGTCGAATTTCAATGTTGAAAATGTTTACACTGAAAAACTCAAAACCCAAAAAAAAAAAATGCTATATGTATGGAGTGAACATAGTTTCAGTAAAATTCACTTAATTTACTCATACTTCATTGATTCGAAACCTTTAAAAATGTAAACAATATTAAAGTATTCAATTTGACAATATAACATCTTAGTCATTGAGAAGTCAAATATTGCTTACTTTGTGACATTCTGACATTTAAGATATATTGTGCTAAATGTCAACATTTAATAAAGCTTATTTGCTATTGATTTAAAAAAAAAAAAGAAAGAAAAGAAATTAGACCTGCAGCAAGGGAGGGAGAAGCAATTGGCTCCGTAGGATTGGTTAATTAGACACAGAGATCATAAAACACACCTGTCATACTGGGAATATCAGAAAAGAAAACCTTTTATTTAATTATTTTAATTGCACCCCCATGTCAGAGTGGTTTGGTCTGCTCTCTCAGGGCTGTCTTCACCTCATAGCAAAGAGGGGAAACTTCCCTGAGTTTAGACACATTGCAGGGTCCACTGACTCTTCTACTTGAACCCTATAGTTTCTTAATCCTTTATTTATATTGTCACTTAACAACGTGGATAACATTATACTGGTTTACACTTTTATTAATTTTATTGTTTCCCTCACTCACCGCTTAACCCCTTTCATCATGGTATTGCCCAAGTTCCCTTAGCTTCTTCCAACTGCCATTCATTTCATTCACCCCATTGGCCACTAACTGTCTGTCTTTCACCCTATTGGCCAGCTTCCCTTAGATCTCTCCTCTCATCCTATTGGTCTCTCTCCCAGTCACTCTGACGTCCTTTACCTTGGGATTGGCTGGTTTCTGTTTATTCCCTCCTCTTTATTCATGTTTCCTCTTCCTGTGCAGGAGATAACTGGTAAGATCATTATATTGTAACCCTTTACATGCCAAACCAACCAAAGGGCTGGATTATAAAATAGTTAAGAGTTAATACTCCAGCTGTTCAGACTACATCTCTCATGACTCTCAGCCAGTGTGCTAAGCATCATGAGAAGGAGAGTACTAAACAACTAGAGTGCCAATGACTACTGCAGCTGCTGGGGAATGCACATCTCATTATTCTCAGCCATCCATTTGGTTGGCTGAACATCATGATAGATATAATAACAGCACCTGCAGTGCCAAATGTTACTGCCCCTGCTGCATAACTACCAAGTGTCCTATTTTGGATCCTTTATGTCCCTTTTCGTTAAATCTAAATGCCCCTTTTATAATACTTCCCAATGGTTGCTCTGCATCACAGAGCAGCACTTCACATAGGGTTGCCACCTTTTAAAATACTATTAGAATAATAATACTAAAATCACAATCTAATAATAATACTACTAATATCACAATTTAATAATAATACTGTATAATAATAATATCAATATATAATACTAATATCACTGTATAATAATATCACTGTATAATACTAATATCCCAATCTCATAATAATACTAATATCACAATCTAATAATAATACTGTATAATACTAATATCACAGTCTAATAATAATACTAATACTGTATAATAGTAATACTAATATCACAATCTAATAATAATACTAATACTGTATAAGAATAATATCACAATCTAATAATACAAATAACACAATCCAATAATAATACTAATACTGTATAATAATACTAATACCACAATCTAATAACAAGAATACCCCGCCATACAGTTTTCATTAAAGATGTTTATTACAAGATTACAATTTAGGATGTCTGACTCAACGGCTCATATCATCCTCAGCCAACCAGGATGCAGATTAAAATGACCATTTATAATAGAAACTATTATGTCAATTACATTTTACACTACTAGTGAACAAGATACCAGTCACATTATATAGATAAAATCCTTTGGTAGTTGGTCACTCAGGTCATTGAATAGAGTCCATGGATGTTAAGATTTACAAAGAATTATGAATTTCTAGAGATTGTTTTTTGCATCTAATGTGCATTGCTGAAAGCTAAATATCATGAACATACGCAGCAATGCAACCATATCGAATGCAAACTTTTATATCCAAAGTCACAAGTCATAAAAATTAAGCACATGCTTGGAAGTGTTTATTTTAATATTTCATAAATCCAAGGAGCGACTCATGAAGCCATTTCTTTATTTTTCCCACCACCTGTCTTTGTCGTTTTGCTGAATACCCAACTTCGATTCCGGTAACTCTTCATTTTTCTGATCTCTCTTCAATTCTTTATTCTCCCCACATGGGTCTTGTTTCTCTAACATTTGTCTCAGCTCTCGTCCGGTTCTTGAACCTCAGACTGAGGTTGATTAACAGCCTTTATCTTTGCATTATCTTCTATTAGTTCCCATTTCTTTTTCCATTGCACATTCTCACATTTTAGGTCTTCCACTAACTCTTTATATTTCTCTACCACTAGTTTCAGATCTTTCTTCTCTCTTTGTAATTCTTCATTCTCTCTTTGTAGTTCTTCAGTGTTCTACTTACTTTTGTTTCTTTCTTTATTTAAGTTTTCGATCTAAGACAAAGTGAAATTTAACAAAAACATTTCAAAATATTACCTAATTCATATTGATTTTGCCACAAAGTTGACAAAATAATTATGTTTGCATAATTTTGGTGTACCACCATTTTCAGATAACAAATAGCTTAAGTAAAATTGCAGAAATCATTATGCGTGAATGGTAATGGTACATTTTTTTTGTAATGGGGTGATGCGGCATTTAATGTGTGTGCAATGAGGGTGATGGGGCATGTAGTGGGTGTGCAACGTAGGTGATGGGGCATGTTGTGGGTGTGCCATGTGGGTGGGGGTGACTAATGTTTGTCTGCCTATGGCAGCAAAAAAACAAGATACACCACTGCCCATGTGCAGAGAAGGGGCAGGGTTGTATTTTAATAATCCAAGGTTTAGAATCATTGTCCATGCTCTATTTATATAACTATATAACAGCAATGCTGCTGATCATGGAGATACCGAGGGCAATTTAGTGAAGCAGCCACATAAACATGGGACAATGGTAATCATTACTGTAGAATATATTACACAATATAATACGGTACTTACCAAGCTGGAATAATCAGTTATTTCTGATATGGATTTTACCATCTTTGCTAGTGACAGAAAATCAAGTCTGTGGACCCCAAACGTCTCTCAAGAGCCACTATCTAGAAGGAGAGAAAGGGAATTTCTTTGAATGCAGAGCTTAAAAAGTGATTGAAAATGATCTATATACATTGTGTCAGCAAAACTACAAGCAAATGCCTAAATTATGCTATGGGGCTAGTTTAAAAATGTTATGTTATGGGGCTGGTAAACACATTTTTTCCAGGGCTGGTTTTTGTTCCCAGTCCGGCCCTGCAGAGAACTAAGTCTTTTTAGTCTGCATATTAATCTTTGTGTCTGGTTTGTTAATATATATTTCTCTAATAAGTAGGTAAAGCAAACTATGAAAAAGGTTTTTCCTCTCCCCGTTGTGTACTTGTGTGTTTGTGTGTATGTGAGTATGTGGTATTCTCACCTTTATGTCTCTATGCTTCTGTTTCTTTGAGATCTGTCTGCATCTGCTTCTTATACACACAGAAATCCAAAGTAAACCAAATCCACATCTCCATCTTTGGTGGAGTCAAGTTGCACAGGCTGCGGAGTCAAGAAATATTATCTTTATTCAACTGGAAATGCTTGTAAGAAAATATGATAAGAGTATATCACACATTTCCCAGAAACACTCAGTATTACAGTCACATCTATTTCTCAATAGAACCAATGGGGTTTGAAACCAGATCTAGCAAACTGTCCTGATTCGTGGCTACTTCTTCACTGCATACTGTGCTGCATTTGCTGGGATGGGTGGTAGTTGTTGGCAATCCACATGACATGGGGGTTGTAGCATGTCATGTGGCCTGTTACAGCTTGCATGTGGCACAATGCAATGTTGGCTGCAGCTTATATGTTTAAAATATTTGACCTTTAAAGAGTGGGTAGGCATAGTTGCCAACATCAGCCATGTTTCCAGGGGCACATATTTGTTCCACATGCTGCACAAAGAGTATGCAAACTGCAGCCTGGCACTATGTAGGATGGATATACACACAGACACAATCCAATTAATTAATTATGGTAGGTCCTATGAGATCTCCACCCTGTGTAGTTAATGTGAGAGGATTTTTTGGCTGGGAGTTTTATTGTATATTGTGATACAGTAATGTGCAGTGTCAGAGTGAGTTTTTTGAGGACAACTAAACTCTTTTAATTTAACATATTTCTTTTTTTGGGAGGGGGGGGGGGGGGGTTCTTACTTTATACTTTATTTGCTTTATAGAGTACCTAGCCCCCTCCTACTTTTATTCCTGACCCCTTGGCTCAGTTGTGTCGCAAACTCAAATGAAACAAGGGGCCGAATCTGGCAAACGAATTGCATTTCTAACACAGTCTGCGTCAGGAATGCAATTCTGTATGATGCCCTTGTGTGTGCACATGTGTAATGGCGGCTTTAAAATAAAAGCAGAATCAATGGGAACTACATTTCACATGAGTCTGCAGTGGAGGAAGACTCTATGAATGAAATAAAGTGTAAAGTAATCCACACTCCCCAAAAAATAATAAGTTCAATTAAGTTAATTTTTAATTTTGAGTCGAAAAAAAGTTTAGTTGTCCTTTAAAGCAAACGTTTTAATAGTTTTTTCCTCTCCCCGTTGTGTACTTGTGTGTTTGTGTGTATGTGAGTATGTGGTATTCTCACCTTTATGTCTCTGTGCTTCTGTTTCTTTGAGATCTGTCTGCATCTGCTTCTTATACACACAGAAATCGAAAGTAAACAAAATCCACATCTCCATCTTTGGTGGAGTCAAGTTGCACAGGCTGCGGAGTCAAGAAATATTATCTTTATTCAACTGAAAATGCTTGTAAGAAAAAATGATAAGAGTATATCACACATTTCCCAGAAACACTCAGTATTACAGTACTAGCAAACTGTCCTGATTCGTGGCTACTTCTTCACTGCATACTGTGCTGCATTTGCTGGGATGGGCGGTAGTTGTTGGCAATCCACATGACATGTGGCCTGGCACAGTTCAATTAAGTTAATTTTTGAAACAGTGTTGTAAAACACTGAGTCGAAAAAAAGTTTAGTTGTCCTTTAAAGCAAACGTTTAAATAGTTTTTTCCTCTCCCCGTTGTGTACTTGCATGTTTGTGTGTATGTAAGTATGTGGTATTCTTACCTTTTTTCCTCTGTGCTTCTGTTTCTCTGAGATCTGTCTGCATCTGCTCCTTATAAACACAGAAATCAAAAGTAAACAAAATTCCACATTCCAATCTTTATATGTGGCTCGTGATAGATTTGTGGCATAATGTAGCTTTTCCATTTGTAGATTATAGAGAATTAAAATATAGAGTTTTGGAGTGGATGGAATGGTTGTAGACTTCCAGTTTCTTGCCAGTAGGGTTTTTGCTGTTGACAGGATCTGGCCACCCCTCAGATTACCGATTGTGCAGAAATGGACCACAACGAATACATTTTTGTATATGTGGCTAGTGATCCATTTGTGGCATAATATGTCCTGCTCTTTGTGCCTGGGCAGTTCTGCTATGGCACCTTGGACTTCTTTCAGTGTGAATGTAGATTGTAGGTGACAGCATTGTTGCGTGTCTAATTTGGGGATTATTATGGGGATATTGATTTGACAAAGGAAGGAGTCTATCTGCTCCTTTTGGGGGTGCTTTCACAGTCCTTCAGGTTGTATAAGGATGCATAGTACCGGGCAAAAGCATCTGAGATGGCCGCTGGGTTCATATCTTTTGGTCCCGTACAGGTGAAAAGAAATGGTATTGCTTTCTTTGCTTCTTGACTTTTAAGTCTTTTTGCCAGATCCTGATTTATTGCTATTTGTGTAGTATGAATTGCGCTGAGTTGGAGTTGGGGGTGTTCAGTAGCGTGTACTGGAGGATGTTGATGAGATATTCTGACCATGGGGGGTTGCTGAGACATCTACCAGCGGTCTCTTGGTTCCGTAGTGGAGAAGGTGAGGCTCAGGAGGTGCTATGGTATAGAACAATTGAAAGACTGCATAGCACTATGGAATGAGTGGGTGTTAATGAAAGCAGGAAACACATGTCTAGGTATGTTTCAAGAGGTTTCCCATTAATGAGTAACGTGTTATTAACTTTTTAGAGGTAACGTACATTGAATTACTTGTGTAAACACTAAAGTTCCAGTGCACTACCTGAATATTGGACAAATGAACAACATAGAACTGATCAGGTATTAATGAGGGTCAACTCGAAACTTAGTAGTGACTAAGGGCCCACAGGGGGCTGCATACTTATCATCAGGGGTTAACGGGAACATGAATGTGTTAAGTCGGTCACGGTCCATTCTCCGGCAAGACGCTGCTTTTTAGGCAGGCGGTTTTCTGAAGCTTCTGAGATTGTCCCAAAGTTTGAGCTGTTGATGTCTTAATAATACTACCATGTTTAAAAGTAATATCAGGAAATATTACTTTACTGAGAGGGTAGTGGATGTAAGGAATAGTCTTCCAGACTAGATGGACGGAATGGTTCTTATCTGCCGACACATTCGATATTATTAATGTTGACCCCAGTTTGTGTTGGGTCCATATTCGGTAGTAGATTGATGGAAGAAGGTTATCAGAACGTTCCATCAGATGGACGGAATGGTTCTTATCTGCCGACACATTCGATATTATTAATGTTGACCCCAGTTGGTGTTGGGGCCATATTCGGTAGTAGATTGATGGAAGAAGGTTATCAGAACGTTCCATCAGATGCCAGGAGATGTCCCTCCAAGTTTTATAAATCATGCTATCACACTATCACTGTTGACCCCAGTTCGTATTCGGGCCATATGTGATAGTAGATGAAGGGAGGAAGTCCATCAGATGTTTTTAGTTCTTTAGATGTTATAAAGGGTATGGAACACACAGGTATAGATGACGCAGAGGCGAACCACTCAAACTTCTCCTGCTTTTCTGGAAGAATTATGTTTTCTTCCTCTGGTTCGAATGCTGGGAAGGCCACCATATAGTCATACATATCGCACATATCCTTCATAGATGGTGCATTCATTGTGAATGGTGGAGTTAATGCACCATCCTCAAGTTGTTTCCAGTCGATGGACTGAAAAAAGGGGTGCGATCTAATAATGGTAGCTTTTTCCAGGCGCTGTCTATCGCAAGGCAGCAGCAAAGTGCGTATGACAGCCTTGGTGTCAGGGCTGACACAGTCTGGAAATGTAAGTCTATTATTGAGCACTGCTGACATAAGTACTCTAGTACCATTATTGCTGAAGGGGACCTCTCCTGCTGCCATTTGGAACACGATAATGCCCAGTGCCCACCAATCAATAGCTGCGTTGTAACTTCTGCTCTTCAGCATTTCTGGGGCAATATATCCAGCAGTTCCAAACATCCCTTCAGTTGTTATATCTCCAAACATCTCTGACACGGCAAGACCGAAGTCACAGATCTTAATATGACCCTCACCGGTCAGCAAGATGTTATCGGGTTTGAGGTCCCGATGTACGACCCCCTTACCGTGGAGATATTGCAAGCCACACACGATCTCTGCTGCAATGAATGTTGTGGTTGCAAGTGGAAGCGGGGCATGCTCGTCGATGTAATCATCCAGAGAGCCTCCGCAGAGGAATTCCATTACATAATACAGATGGCTTGGTGTCTGAAAAGTGGAAAAGCACTGAGTGCAGAAATTGCTCCCCGCTGCAATCTCTAGCACTCGCTTCTCAATCAGTACATCTGTGAAGTCTATTATGGTGGACTTATTCACACTTTTAACTGCAAACCAGCGTTTGCTAACCAAGTCACATGCCAGCTCGACCTTTCCATAACCTCCTTCACCTAGTACCTTAAGGAACACCAGTCGATCTACAGATGTTGGAGCCATGACTGTCAGCGTAGTCATGGCTTTGCTGGCATGTGCTCTCCTGTGGCATGGCCTTTTCCTGCATCGTCTCTGCTGCCTGGGTTCTTGTGGTGGCAGCTGAACACCGGTCACAATGATGCTGGGCGCTTCCTGGCCTCCTCTACGCCTGCACCTGAGACGATTGGCAAATGTTCGCATCCTCTCTGCCAGATTGTGAAAGAATCGTTGGATTCTTCGTCTGAGAGGAACGCGTTGCACAGGAGTTTCTTCCATGACCGGTTCTTCCCAGCATGTTCGTCTTACTCGAACCTCGGGTTCTTCCTTCCTCCTCAGGCGGTTCCATACCCTTGCCTTCTTATTGTTGTTGTTACTCATATTCAAATAAATCGTATCGCAAACACAAACTAAAATCGCTACCTCGTCGCTTCAAAGCTCAAAGGGAACTGATAAATGATTGGCAGCTGGGTCCTTTTATACACTGATTTCATGACATCACAGCCACACCCACCTATAGGCCACACTTAACTTCATATATGGTCATGCCACACCCATCTCCAGTGATGTGCAAGGCCGCACTCACCTCCAGTATAGAGATTATGTGGGATGTTCTTAGACAGAGTTTAAGGGGATGCTTTTATACAGAGATTGAGGGGAGATGCTCTTATACAGAGCGCATCCAGCGGATGCGGCTTGCCGAAAAAAAATGTTCACAAGCGCAATGCGCTGTGAACAGGGCAAGCAGGGGCTTGGGGCCCACGGGACAGCTGCCTTGGGCCCCCCAGGAGTAACTGGGCCCAGGGCAGCTGCCCCGTTTGCCCCGCGTTAAAGACGGCCCTGTCTGGGTGTAGCACTCCACCCACAGGTGATCCATATAATGTAATATATAGAGTTAGGGCCCACCAATATTGGAGTACTTTGATGCAGTGGTGGGCTAAGCAGGATATGGTTTATATGGCACTGATGCCAAATATGTTTGAACTTGAGTGCCCAATCTTCTGTAGGAAGCCAAGATGAAGCCCCCAAAGTACCCTCTGTTTTAGGCATTTTCCACCCATCAGTATCGAACACCCTGCTAATTCTTGCCTCATTCCCTTCCTTTTATTCCACTTTGTACTAAACTGCATAATATACATTATTATCAGTATTAGATCATAACATTTGGGTTCTCTATAATTGATGGTATACACCATCAGTTACCACCTAAAAGTGCCACTTTTGGCCCCTGTGCCATAGGTTCAGCATCACTGCCATACAGTGTGACTCAATATCCAAATCAAGATAGATGCTTTTAAAATAGCTCAGAAAAATGATCAATTGTTGGTTTTGCATTGATATTTCTATGTATTATGTATATCTATATATATAATTACTCTTTCTTGTGTACTTTGTTGAATCACGAAATAGTTTCTGAAATATGAAAACTATCCAATAATTAGCAGGATATGCATTATTAAAGTACTTATTTGCGATTTAGAAATATAACATAGACTCTAAATATTTGATGGTAGCGCTAGTGAGTGCTCAGAAGCAGAATATAGCATTTTTACAAAGAGGAGAGGTATTTCTAAAAATGCACTTAGGGAAGGAGATCAATCTAGCATTTGGCTCTCAGTGCTTGTTTTGGATGTACTTGGCCATTGTTCATCTAAATCAGCAATGCATTATGGTCTGATAATCCTTTCAATCACAGACTGCATGTTGCAAAACACAACAGAACTATTAACTGCAAAACACAAATAATATCCTCAACAGCAAGATCAGAAATATTAGGTTACTTCTTTCTTTGATAGCGTGAATTGGTCCTTAAGGATTGGGTTTGTAAAGTGCTGTTCTAGTATAATTAACTAAGCAAACCCTTGTGTACCTTTTATGACAATGGCTGTTTTAACACTTCTGCTGTGTTAGTGTTTAGCTGTAGTTTTTCTTTCTCATTTACTGTACCCACACAAATTATATATATATATATATATATTTATTTATTTTTTCAGGATAAAAAGGTCTTTCTTTAGAGACCATTATTTTGATAATATATAAAGTACTGCAAAAATTAAATTATGATAGAAAATTAAAATAAAATATATATATTTTCCTCGAAAGAGCTTAGTGAGGAGGCAGAGTATAGATCTGATTTGCCTCCTGGCCGCAGTGCAGCCCATACACCCGCCTTGGACACCCTGGTTTATTACAGCTGTACCGGTTGTACCCCTCTGATTGCGGCCCTGCTCCCCGGCCTTCCAAACCCTCTAGCAGTCCAGATTTTTTAAACAGGTGTTACATTCGTTTTTTTTCCAGGTAGGTGAGGAGAGCAGCAGGCCTGCCTACCTCCTGAAGCCCCCTCCCGTAATCTGATGTCTGCCTGCCAGGATTTGATATCCAGAATAGCAATTATCGCGGCTGCCTCAATGCAGCTGCTGTGCCGCGACCTCTCGCTTGATGGCCAATTTATCGCAGAGAATTCATTGTGGGACAGTTCATCGCGGGATCATGTACAAATATTAGTATTAGGGCTTAGTGTTACAATTAGGGGTTAGGGGTTAGTGTTAGTATTAGAGGTATTAGTAATAGGGTTCAGGGGGATTAGTATTCAGGTCTGATTTGGAGTAACTTTTGGGGAGGGGTTAATTTATTTGGGGTGTTACTCTGACGTGTCATCGGGAAATGGCTGCATTGCATTTCACCTGTGACAGTTCAATGCTCAAACTGCCGCACTGAACGGTCAGCGGTGAAACAGCCGCGAAGCACTGTCCTCGACGCTGTCTGGGGAAGATGTCAGAATGCACAATTAGTAAACCATTAACTGATACATCATAATAGCAGAAAGTTTGAACGGCTTTGTTTCCTTTATCAAGTCTGCTGATTTCTGAGTCTTGGGTCGGATGGAAGTATTTCTCCGTTCTGTCTAGGCACGGTTCCAAGCCACAGATACTGTGCAATGTTTTATTCATTTAGATTCTGCAAATGGCCAGATTATTCAATAAAGTAATCTTCAAATAAAACCTTAATGTCAATGCAGCACCCCAAAAAAAAAATGTCTTTGGCTTTCCCAGGGCCTTATAAACCGGTCTGATTCCCAATCTTAGAAGTTAAGTCATTTTTTCCTGCATCCAAGGGGATGACGTTACAGTTTCTAGTGGATGCCTGCCCAGGTCTTTATCTGTTAAACAGTCACATATTCTTTAATCGCACACATTTACATTGATTCCGGAATTATGGCGTTTCAAGAAATCTTCAAAACTGGCCGTTCCTACCATTGTGGGGATTATGCAGGATTTTCCACCATATGCACTTAAATTAGGTCAGGTGGCAGTTTCATTTATGTTATGAGAGCATTAACATTTGGGAAGGAAAATAGCAGACATTATTAGGGCTTCCATTGAAGGATTGACTGGAATACAGGGGGAGGGGGGGGGGGGGGAGTGTTTCGATTATAGAACTTTGAGAAACAAGTCTGTACCCTCCACAGGGGTGTATCTTGGTTTTATTCTGCCCTAGGCAGACAAAATTCTGGCACCCCCCCCCCCCACCAACCCACGTTGCACACCCACCCACCCAAGTTGCACACTCACCCGCATTGCACACCAACCCACATTGCACACCCACGACATGCCTCATCACCGCATTACATGCCCCATCACCCACATTGCACACACATTAAATGGACAATCACCCCAATACATTCCCCCATCACCCATATTTGCATACACACTAAATGCCCCATCACTCCCATTACATGCCACTGTCATCCTTGTTTCATACCCCCACCACATCCATCACATGCCCCCATCACCCCGATTAATTGGAAGGAGCTAAAGCTTGCTGAACGGTGGGGGAGGGAGCAAAAATGTTTGAAGCACCAGAAGTGTGCTTTAATACACTGTGGCAAAGTGCTGCCCTCTGCAAAGTGCCGCCCTAGGCGAGTGCCTTGTTTGCCTTGTGGAAGATACACTTCTGACCCTCCACTGTAAAGACAAGTGGAGTGTGATTGGAGGCCTGTATAGTAATATATTATATTCAGTGCTTGGCAGCTCTGTTAAATATCATGATATTGTGTGGGGTAGAGGGGGCTGTACAGACATATTTCTGCCCCCATCCTCCCTGTCTTTTTTGCCCTGTCCAGTCATACTGGACTACATTTCCCATCATACTCAGACAGCAAGCCACACACTCAAGTGACCCTCTGGTATTCCCACCCTGTAAGTGACAGCACTGATTTCAGTCAGTGTCTTGTGGAATCCAGCTAGTCTGCTCTTTATTACCATTCAGTCAGGGTTGGGACAGTGCTGTTCACAGATACACCAAACACAGGCTTTCATTGTCAATGTATAGAAACATGAAATCCTTGTTGTTTATGTTTATTTTCCCTGATGTATAGCATGAGTATTACAAAGCAAGTTGAAGTAAAACAAATAAAACTGGTACTGCCATGAATTTTCCAAAATCCATATTTAAAAAAAAAAGTTCTGTTTTACTAAAAGATTGCATCAAGTGTAGGCATTATAAACAGAAATGTTTCAATGAAATAATAAAAAATAAAATACCTTATTGAAACCCCTGTGCCTGTATTGCTCTATCAAAGGGCTTTTTGTTCAGAATCTTGGTAGAAATGATGGAAGATTTGACCCAAGATGTCTGTCCCCCCGATAGAGCTATGCAAGCAAGCAAAGACGGCTCAATGGGGTGCTTTATTTATATTTAAAATACATACACTTGCTGCAACCTTTCAGTTAAATATAACTTATTGTTTTGCCGACAGTTGCTGAAAAACAACAACACACTTGTTTGTCTGTCTCTGTCTTTCTGTCAGTCTGTCTGTATCTGGAACTTGAAACACAAGTACTGCAACCAGGGCCGGCCTTAGGGGTGTGCGACCTGTGCGATCGCACAGGGCGCAACACTCCAGGGGGCGCCTGCCCGGCCGTTAAAAAAAAAAAAAAAAAAGTTACAAAAAAAAAAGGTAAAAAAGCCGGTAGAGGCACTGGATGGGGGAGATCAAAAGATCCCCCCTCACCAGCCCTCTGCTTGGCATGCTGTGCTATGTCCGGGGAGGGGGCGGAGCTAACCGGCTCAGTGGTGTAGCTCCGCCCCCACCCTGTGAAGCAGAGCAGCGTCTGCTTCACAGGGAGCCACGGACAGCAATAGAAGGTGCTGCTCGGCTCCCCATGCCTGCAATAAGTATGGGGAGCCGAGCAGCACTTTCTATTGCTGTCTGTGGCCCCCTGTGAAGCAGGAACAGGGGGAGGGGGGAGAGAGAGAGGCAGGAGAGGGGGAGAGAGAGGCAGAACAGGGGGAGGGGGAGAGAGAATGGCAGGAGGGGGGGGAGAGAGAGGCAGAACAGGGGGTGAGAGAAGGACAGAACAGGGGGTGAGAGAAGGACAGAACAGGGAGTGAGAGGCAGAACAGGGGGAAGGGGGAGAGAGAGGCAGAACAGGGGGTGAGAGGCAGAACAGGGGGAGGGGGGAGAGAGAGACAGAACAGGGGGTGCGAGAAGGACAGAACAGGGAGTGAGAGGCAGAACAGGGGGAAGGGGGAGAGAGAGGCAGAACAGGGGGTGAGAGGCAGAACAGGGGGAGGGGGGAGAGAGAGACAGAACAGGGGGTGCGAGAAGGACAGAACAGGGAGTGAGAGGCAGAACAGGGGGAAGGGGGAGAGAGAGGCAGAACAGGGGGTGAGAGGCAGAACAGGGGGAGGGGGGAGAGAGAGACAGAACAGGGGGAGAGAGAGACAGAACAGGGGGAAGGGGGAGAGAGAGGCAGAACAGGGGGTGAGAGGCAGAACAGGGGGAGGGGGGAGAGAGAGACAGAACAGCGGGAGAGAGAGACAGAACAGGGGGAGGGGGGAGAGAGAGAGACAGAACAGGGGGAGGGGGGAGATAGAGAGACAGAACATGGGGAGGGGAGAGAGAGGGAGAGACAGAACATGGGGAGGGGAGAGAGAGAGAGAGACAGAACATGGGGAGGGGAGAGAGAGAGAGAGACAGAACATGGGGAGGGGAGAGAGAGAGACAGAACATGGGGAGGGGAGAGAGAGAGAGAGACAGAACATGGGGAGGGGAGAGAGAGAGAGAGACAGAACATGGGGAGGGGAGAGAGAGAGAGAGACAGAACATGGGGAGGGGAGAGAGAGAGACAGAACATGGGGAGGGGAGAGAGAGAGACAGAAGGGGGGGGAGAGAGAGAGAGAGACAGAACAGAAGGAGAGAGAGAGAGAGAGAGAGAGAGAGAGAGAGACAGAACAAGTGGAGGGGGGATAGAGAAACAGAACAAGCAAGGGGGAAGAGAGAGAGACAGGAGGTGGGAGAGAGACAGAACAGGTGGGAGGGGGGGAGACAGACATGGCAAGGAAGAGGAAAGGGACACATACATGGGGGGTGAAAGACGGGGGGGGGGGGGGCGCCATGGGGGAAGCCCGCACAGGGCGCCGGAACACTTAAGGCCGGCCCTGACTGCAACTATGTGTAACTTATTTTTGGCTAAATCTTCCTTGTAATGGTTTATTTCCAGCTAGTCACTGTGTTTAACTGGTGTTACCCTTTGGTGTGGCTTTTGCATGGAAGGGTTTCTGTTTCTGTAGGGGAGATGTCTAGATCAAGGAGGAGGCTGGATGAAAAGACTGAAATGCATTTAGTTGGGAAATCAACCAATACGTTTATTATATGGGAACCCTTCTAGCAATAAGTATAAGTCGGATGTAATGCTATTCTCAGGGTCCATCTTACTCCAGCCTGTAGACCATTCTAATACATCCACCAGTCTGATATATACCAGCATATATTACATTATAAAAACTGCTTTGTATGGTGCAGATAATTTTTATGTCTCTTTATAATAAAGCCAAGTAAAACTTCATATACTTCCTATAATTTTCGATGGGCATAGTGGGCATATTGTATAATACCTCCCTCTCTTTTGCACAGTGGAATTCTGGGTAATCATAGTTTATATATGTATATATATATATATATATATATATATATATATATATATATATCCATCCAAAAAATGAAAGCACTCACGGGTCTTGCTGCATGTAAATCCTCTTTAATCTGATAGCAATGTTTCGGGCAGATCAATTGCCCTTTTGCCCTTTGATCTGCCCGAAACGTTGCTATCAGATTAAAGAGGATTTACATGCAGCAAGACCCGTGAGTGCTTTCATTTTTTGGATGGATAAAGATGAGACAGATTAGCACCCGGGCATCAGATTGTTTTGCAGTCTCTTCGAACGATTGGAGTGCTTATGCATATTGGATAGATATATATATATATATACGTTCTGCAAGGTGACCACTTCCCCACTTTAAATGGTAATTACATGATGTACTACAGCACGGTGAGATGAGAATAAAAATATCTACCTATAAAACAGTTCATTTCCTGTGATTAAACATTTATGAGAACCTCTGTGGAGCTTGTTTAATTCACGTTGTGTATTGCAAGTTATTCAAAAAGCATAACAATCGCCAGTAAATCAGCCGATGGGCATGTATATTCTTATGTATTGAATTGACAGCTAAAGTTTTTTGTTTGGTTTAACCCTTGCTTCAGTGGAAAGGTTAAAAAAAAAATAGTGTCCACTCCACTGAAGTAAACTCGAGATACACGTGGTTTTATACTTGGCTCTGCCTCAGAGCTGAGGCAGAGGTGGTCAGGAGGCTGGCACACTGATAATGCTCATTTTTCAAAGGGGATCAGCAGAGGGGACAGAGCAGAGAGAAAGAGAGCCTGCTTACCAATGAAAGCATGGCAGTTGCCAGTAGGGTTGCCAACTTTTCTTGAAAAAAATACTGGCCTTGGTACTGTCTCCATAGACTTAACATTGGCCTTATGCCAGGTGGCAACCCTAGTTGCCAGTCACAGGATAAACTGCCCTGTACTATCAAAAGTATATACCAGTTTTTACCTGTGCTATTATATTAGAAGCACAAATGAGTTTAGTTGTCTTTTGCAGAACTGTAAGGCCCTCTTCAGACTGTCTGAAGATTGATATGCAGAGTCAATATATACTTCATCCCAGGGGCAAATGATTCTGCTAAAGTGAATCTTTCCTATCAGCGAAAGGATCCCATCACAAGCCGACTTCATAGAGATGTTAACAGAAGTCATAGATACAATGGGGGTTATCTATTAGATTCAGTTATGAGGTAAGGTTCTAAAAACTGAGCAATCACCATAGAAACCAATGGAATGTTCCTGCCCTTTAGATCCCTTCTAGATCTTTGCTCCAGAACTGGCTTTTATAAAAATGTCGCAGAAGCCCTTCAAAAGAGCATCCCAAACCCAGCATAAAACCACACACCCTAAGTATCATGAACTTAAAAACTGCTGAGTTCAACAAAAGGAGGCTGATTCCACAACAATGGCTAATGACATCACTTTCTCGTAGGGGAGCATAATACACGCTCACCTCCAGTGTACTCTGTCTCACAAGTGTGTGTGTGTGTGTGTGTACATAAACACAGTTACTAAATATAGAGGCTCCAGTGAAATTATTTTCAATTGAAAACCGCCAGAAAATTATATATTTTTTCAAAGTAAAATTAAGCGTGGCTTTTTCTCAGAAATGTGAGATAGAACTTTGGCATGAAAAGGAATACATTACAATGTTATTTTGAAACATGCAATCATTAAAAAAAATAAGGTTAATTGTTTCTTTAAAAGAAGAATAGTAAATCCAGCTAAACCCATGGATCCTTTACTTATTACAAAAAGCACTTGTGTTGTCTTAAAAAGGCTCTATAGGAAATCCCTCTGCCCTCTGCTCTAGAGACAAGGAAAGTAATAAGTCACTCTTTTCATTGCAGTCAGTAAACAAATACGCTCAGTGCTTTCACAGCCGATGGTAAAGAACAATTAAACTTTGTGAAGTTCTGTGTTTCCTAACTGTGTATCTTAATAGATACACGGCTGATAGTGTCTCTCACTATGATAGTGTATGTGTGCGCATAGCCAATCACACCGGAGGCCTCCAAGCTCCACTGTTCGGGATGTGCAGAGTGCAGGGGTCTCTCTCTGCTAGTGCAGTGATGGTCTCCTCTGCTGATCCCACGCAAAAACTAGGTTCTCTCTTTGCGCTAACAGAGAGCCGGTCACCGACCAGCTACTTCCGGTCAGAGGATAAATTGGCATGTACTATTAAAAGTAAGTGCCATTTTATCCTCACACTAGGGACAGAGTAGGGGGCTTCTATGTTAGAAGCATAAGTGAAAAGTAACATTTAGTTTTCCTTTCAGAGAGTTGTGTTTGTCTAGAGCACTATATCAGTTAGGTTTTAAATTGATCTCTTTGTAGCACACTTATGTTGATAACATCTAGAAAGAGTGGACTTTACATTGAGACGTTTCAAAGTCCTAACAGGGTTTGTCTTTATTTCCTGGGCAATAAAAGCATTTACTTAGATAAATACAAGAGTGTAATCTCACACAGACAGTCAAACAGCAGGCCTTGATAAACACAGTCTTTTTTTATCTATTGCCTTTTAAAGTGAGCCTGTAACAGTTTATTCAGCGTCCAGCTCCTTAATCTGCAATATAGATGTTTGCACATGCCCAGATTGCCCCACGCAAGCACGCCCACAAAGGGTAATACAATGGCACGTGTGCAGACATGATACGCCAACGGCAGGTTCCCAACGATGCCTCACATCACAGCTACGTCACAGTAATAGTGATTTATTTGCTCTGTACAGTATTTGCATTGATACGACTGAGTACTGAGAGGCTGTAAAGGGACATCACTAGAGAGACAGGAAATGCCATTCAATCCAATTAAGTTATACCCATTGGTTCTTGCAAGTAACTTGACTTTTACTCAGCTAGTGTGGGCAGTCCTGGCTTCTTGCAAACTGCTGTAATTTCACAATTTCATATAGCTGTAAGTATTTTATATTTTAAGCAATGCAAAATGTAAAACATGCATTTTAAAGTACTTTGAAAGCACATTAATATGTATTAATATTTGGAAGATGCATTTTTGGGCACTAGACAGTCCCTTTAATATATCTTATTGGTGAAAATGATCCATTATGCGAAATGACCTGTTATCCAAAATATTTCCGATCCCAAGCATTTTGGATAAGGAATACTCAACCTGTACTGCAAGTCAAGATCATCTGAAATGCTATATTTGTATGTGTGTTGTTTAATATTGCAGAGGACGACAGACAGTACTTGAGAACCTGGTATTTATTTCCTATTGTACCTGGGATTTTCCATTAGTTTTACTGATTCTTATGGACTTACAAGCGCGATAATACAGGGAGTTTTATTACTCTATTATTTTTCTTTAGATGTTATTATTGTGTCAGTCATAACAAAGAAGACATGATGTCACTTTCCTTCAGATAATATCATACTGAGCTGCCCACACCCTCATTTCAAAAGCAGAGACACAAAGCCATGTAGAAAGAAGCAATGCCTCTTTGAAGTCGTGTTAGAAAATAATGATGCCCTTTTTTACCGGTACAAATCAGATATTTCCTGTTTGGTTTATTCTATTCTGTGGTGTAAATAATCAAAAGATTGGATGTACCGTATTTGCGAATATAAGACGACCCTGATTATAAGACGACCCCCCAAACTTTGGATATCCATTTAGGAAAAAAACTAAAAGCCTGAATATTAGACGTGTGCAAAAACTAAAATTTTCGTTTAGTTTTCGTCCATTGACCTATTCGTATGAATGGGGTCTCTATTTCGGATAATAGAATACCATTGTAATGCTACTGGTATTCTATAAACCGACTCTATTTTGGTTTATAGAATGCCAATAGCACGAATGGACGAATGATTTTAGTTTATTAACCATTCGTTCATTCGTCTTTCGTTAGTTTAGCGTTTTCGTTATTCGGATTTTTCGGACGAATGGACAAAAATGCTATTTTCGGACGAAAATGCTATTTTCGGACGAAAATGCACTCGAAATCGAATGCACATGTCTACTGAATATAAAACGACCCTATAGGGGAAAAAGTGTAACTTGTATATATTCACATGTAAATTGCTTTTTCATATTTAAAAAAATTATGATAAAAAAAATGCATTTCTTGTTTTATTTCCTTTTATTTGCCCATCTGCCCACAGACGTAGCCAATGCATCTCCCCCACAGCCATCTGCCCACATGACTTAACCAGTGCTGCCCTACCCCCTCCCTACCCAGCCTTAGCCAATACTGCCTTTCTCCTCCCTCCCCCAGACTTGCCCAATGCTGCCTCTCCCCCTCCCTCCTCCAGACTTGCTCAATGCAGTGTCTCCCCCTCCCCCAGATTTGCCAATGCTGCCTCTTCCCCCCTTACTTTCATCCCCAAATTTGCCAATGCTGCCTCTCCCCCCTCCCTCTTTCCCCCAGGCTAGCCAATGCTGCCTCTCCCCCCTCCCTCCTCCCACCCTCAGACTTGCCAATGCTGCCTCTTCCCCCTCCCTCCCCCAGACTTGCCAATGCTGCCTCTTCCCCCCCTCCCTCCCTCAGACTTGCCAATGCTGCCTCTTCCCTCCCTCCCCAGACTTGCCAATGCTGCCTCTTCCCCCTCCCTCCCCCAGACTTGCCAATGCTGCCTCTTCCCCCTCCCTCCCTCAGACTTGGCAATGCTGCCTCTTCTACCACCTCTTCCCCTTTCAGTAGAGTATCTTCCATTAGGCAAACAAGGCACTTGCCTAGGGCGGCACTTTGCCAGAGGGTGGCATTTAGCCAGAGGGTGTTAAAGCACACTTCTGGTGCTTCAAACATTTTTTTTGCTCCCTCCCCCACCGTTCAGCAAGCTTTAGCTCCTTCCAATTAATCGGGTGAAGGGGGCATGTAATTGTCGTGGTGGGGGTATGGAATGAGGGTGATGGTGGCATGTATTTAGGGGGGTGATTGAGCATTTAATGTGTATGCAATGTGGGTGATGGGGGCATATATTGGGGTGATTGGGCATTTAATGTGTGTGTAGTGGGGTGATGGGGCATGTTGTGGGTGTGCAATGTGGGTGATGGGGCATATTGTAGGTGTGCAATGTGAGTGGGGTGGTGCCGAATTTTGTCTGCCTAGGGCAGCACAAAACCAAGATACACCACTGCCTCCCTCCCCACAGACCTACCCAATTTCCCTGGTGCCTAGTGGGGGCAGCCTAAATCTCCCGGCTTCCTTCATAGAAGTGCCGGGAAGCACCGGAGGATGTCTGCATGCATTGCAACTCTGCGGGGGACCTGGATCCCTGTCTTATGGTCAGACCTCGATTTGAGCTCTGATTATTTGAGGGACCTTGAATGTAAGACGAGATGTTCAGAGCATTTCTGAATAAAAACTTGTCTTATATTCAAGCAAATACGGTACTACTGTTATAGCTACAGTCAGACAAGAAAACAGAGCTGTTAGTGACAATTGACATGCCTGTCACAGTATGCGTGGCTGGTGTCGATGTTGAGGCTTAATGCAACAATAAAAAATGGCCCCCCATTGGCCCCGCCCTGTATTCAGCATGAGTGATGGAAGTGATCAAAAATCACTTCCATCACTCTGTTTGACTGCCCCTAGAGGCACACAGCAACATTGTATTGAGAAAACTAACCATAGATCTAGGTTTAGTACTAGTGTTAGATTTAGGGTGTTGATTAGGGTTGGGTAGGAGAAAATGGTAAGGCAACAAAAAACACTTGTCTTGACTTGAGCTTGACATCTGTAGTGAGGAAATTATTTGAAGGATTGCTAAAGGTATACACTCAAGAATTTATCCTGAATCAGAGTATAATTAGTAAAAGTCAACATGGGTTTGTGAAAGACAGGTCTTGTCAAACAAACTTAATAACATTCTATGAAGAAGTCAGTAAAAATATAGATCTAGGTGTGGCAGTTGATGTCATCTATTATCTATTTAGATTTTGCTAAATCATTTGATATAGTTCCACACAAAAGGTTACTCTACAAATTGAGATAAATAGGTTTCTGGGTAAATGTATGTGTTTGGATTGAAAATTGGCTTAGATAGAATGCAGAGGGTTGTTGTAAATGGAAAATCCTCAAATTGGACCAGGGTATTGAGCAGAGTACCTCATGGGTCTGTTTTAGACTCTCTTCTTTTTAATATGTTTATTAATGATCTCCCAAGTTGTGCTGAGAGCCATGTCTCAGTGTTTGCTGATGACACTAAATTAGGTAAGGCAATAAAGACTGATCTTGATGTTTTTTCTTTGCAGGAAGATTTGGACAGAGTAGGGGACTGGGCAATTAAGTGGCAAATGAGGTTCAATATAGACAAATGTAAAGTTATGCATTATGGGTAAAATAATAACAAAGCAACATATACTTTAAATGGTATTTCCCTGGGAAAAACTACTAATGAAAAGGATATAGGAGTAATTGTACATAACAGACTTAGCAACAGTGCTCAATGCCAGTCAGCAGCTGCAAGGGCCAATAAGATATTGGCATGTATAAAACGAGGTATAGATTCATGTGAGGAGGACATCATCTTGCCTCTTTACAAGTCAATGGTAAGACCTCACCTTAAATATGCAGTACAAAAAAGGGATTGGAGGATTTTAGTTATGAAGAGACACTTTAAAAAATTGCATTTATTTACATTAGAAAAAAAGGCGTCTCAGAGGGGATATGATAACATTATATAAATATGTGCAGGGCCAATATAAGGAGCTCTCCAGGGACCTGTTCATTAATAGAAAAGTACAAAGAACAAGAGGTCACCCCCTGAGACTGGAAGAGCAAAGATTTCATAGACAGCAAAGGAAAGGATTCTTTACGGTAAGGACAATAAAGTTATGGGACTCACTGCCAAGAGAGGTAGTGCTATCAACCACAATAGATGCATTTAAAATGATCTGGATGTTTTTTTTAGAAACGCTGAACATACAGGGTTATTAATAATAGAATAAGCATTATATTAACCTAGGAGAAATCTGATTCGAAAAATTCGAAATAGGTTCCTTTGGGGTTTTTGCCTTCTTTTGGATCAAAAGCTGGAATGATAGGTAGAAGGGTTGAACTTTATGGACTTGTGTCTTTTTTCAACCTAAATTACTATGTTACTATTTTATAATTTGCAAAAAAAACAGCAGAAAAACATGTAATATTTCTAAACTCAGGACAAAATTAAGAAGCTATTTAAATGGGGTATTTTTTTTTACCACTTGTAATTGAATAAAGATTTTTCAGGTCTAAGTTATAAAAAGTTTTTTTGCATTTTTTTCGTCCTATTTTATCATTTTGTTATTGTAATTTATATTATGAAAATAATGGTATCAAAAGAAAGACCTTTTTATGGCAGTAAAAACATAATAAAACTATGTGTGGGTACATTAAATGGCCGGTCCTTAAGCAGTTAAGGTACATGCCAGTTTCTTGTCTGATTGGCAGCGCTGAACCCCACCGTCTTTAACGTTGGTAAAATGGAAGCTGCCCCATGAACCCACAATCATTAATTAAACGATCGCACATGTCCTTTTCATTTTTAATTAGACAAGGTGATCAACATCGCATAGTTTAGATTAGTAGCTGCTCTTCCCCGTGTAGCGTGACCACGTGATGTCTCACGCTAATGTCAGACAGACCGCACTGACAGTCTCCTCCTAGTCAGTGCGCCACATGTAACACATTTGGACAGATGAGAGGTAATTGTGGAGGTCTCTCTGCTTCAATATATAGGGTCCCCAGCTACTATACTGATACTATATAAACCAGCTACACACACACACATTATATATATATATATATATATATATATATATATATATATATATATATACATATTATATAACTATTATAATATAAACACACGCATATTTACTTGGGACACCAAGCTCAGCTGAGAATATGAATAGGAGAAGCGCTAATATGCACTGCCTATCAATAAATCTTCCAGCTTGGAAGAGTTACCTCCCTAGCTAGAAAATCCCAATAGCATGGCATATTAGGGATCCTACAGGTCTTATTCTCGGCCGAGATTTGTGTCTTTAAATCCAAGTAAATGTGCTTGTGTTTTTATGCACACTGATAATTATGTTACTGTAGCCTTAATTATATATCCAAACCAGACAATGTTATAAACTGTAATATTACGTGGCCAGAATTTCCTGTTTAGAATTATTATTATTTCAGCTTTCATATGAGTCAACTGGGTTACCTATTCTAATCCATATATTCAGTGACTCTCTACTCATCACAATAACAGCTACTGTAGTATTTTGTATATTGTTTTGTACTACGACAATAGAACTGCTACTATAGTATTTTGTGACATTTTGTATATTGTTTTTCCCACATGAGTTGCTATTGAATCAAATAAACATATAGTTATTTCCCACTAACGAGGTTAGCTTGGCGCCTCTACTGTGTGAACTGTGGTCAGTTTGACCCCTGGCATCTGTGACTCTCTAAGAGTTGGTTACCAAAAATGTTTGGTTGAAATTGGAACCTGGAGCCGAGAGAAGGAAATGAACTTTGGGAAGGGTTTATAAATATCCCCTGCAGATGGCACCAACACCCATTGTAATTCAGAGTGTTGAATGAAGAGGATATTGTACAGAGGTCATGTACTAGCAGAGTATGAAGACTTTTCTCTACATGCTGGGATTACTACAAAGTGCTAGGAAATAGTTCTCCCAGGCAGTATTACACAGACAGTACTATAGATATGAGCAAATTTTACCAGTCAATACAAATTAATTTTCGATATCGTTCATCATATTTTTATCATTTCTGTAGTCACCATAGAGCGTATCTTCCATAAGGCAAACAAGGCACTCGCCTAGGGCGGCACTTTGCCAGAGGGTGTTAAAGCACACTTCTGGTGCTTCAAACATTTTTGCTCCCTCCCCCACCGTTCAGCAAACTTTAGCCCCTTTTTTAATTAAACGGGTGATGGGGGCATGCGATGGACATGGTAGAGGCATGTATATAGGGGGGTGATGGGGCATTTAGTGTGTATGTAATGTGGATGATGGGGGGCATGTTGTGGGTGTGCAATGTGGATGATGGGGCATATCGTAGGTGTGCAACGTGGGGGGGGGGGGGTGCCAAATTTTGTCTGCCTAGGGCGGCACAAAACCAAGATACACCACTGACCATAGGGCAAGAGTATTATTATTAATCATGCCACGTGTGTTGTGATACCCTTATGCAGTAAGCAGGGTAAGTGATGGATCAACAATATGAACTTACTGGGAGGGATTAGGATGTAATTGTAATCACTGACCCATGTCAGCAGCCCAGCCTGCTTTCCCCCCCCCCCCCCCCCTCCCGGTCAGTCTGTCTGATTAGAAGTAGTAATGTCGCAAATAACTGAAATTAAAATATACATTGTTAGCAAAATTGCAAGCAAATGCCTAAATTAGGAGAAAAATGTTTCTAATTTGTCTTTAGTGTCTCTGGTTTATGACATCATCTGTGGCTTGATATACAAATGAAGTGGTTTTCAATGGGAAATGTGTAATATGCATATAAAGCGTCAGGCGATGTCATAAGCAGGAGGCCGCACAGAAAATTTCAAACACACCTAATTTAGGCATTTGCTTGCAAGCTTGCCAACACAATGTATTGATTTTTTTTTTCCACTACATTA